>CAUYQV010071285.1:0-14713 GCA_963574575.1 Galagoides demidoff | reverse complement strand
AATTTAAAAAGTAAAAAGAACTAGGTTAAATTAATTTTAAAGTATTTTACTTAATCTAACACATCCTAAATTTATTTCAATATGTAACCAAAATAAAATTATTACTAAAATAATTTACCTTTTTGCACTGTTCAAAATGTTTTTTTGTTTGTTTGTTTTGTTTTGTTTTTCTTTTTTTTATTAAATCATAGCCATGTACATTAATGCAATTATAGGGTATAATGTGCTGAGTTTATATACAACTTGAAATACTTTCATCAAGTTGGTTAACATAGCCTTCACCACATTTTCTTACTTATTGTGCTAAGACATTTATATTCTACACTTAGTAGATTTAACATGTACCCTTGTAAAATGCACCATAGGTGTGGTTGCACCAGTTACCCTCCCTCCACTCACCCTCTGCCTTCCCCTCCCCCTCCCGCCTCTTTCCCCTTCATCTTGGGCTGTAGTTGGGTTATAGCTTTCATATGGAAGTATGGGTGCTTATAAATTTGTTTCATAGTAGGGCTGAGTACATTGAATACTTTTTATTCCATTCTTGAGATACTTTGCTAAGAAGAATGTGTTCCAGCTCCATCATAAAAGAAGTAAAATCTCCATCTTTTTTAAAGCTGCATAATATTCCATGGTGTACATATACCACGATTTATTAATCCATTTATCTGTCAATGGGCACTTGGGCTTCTTCCATGACTTAGCAATTATAAACTAGGCTGCAGTGAACATTCTGGTGAGAATATCTTTGTTATAATGTGATTTTTAGTCTTATGGGTATATACCCATATACCTAATAGACGAATTGCAGCATTGAATGGCAGGTCTATTTTTAGATTCCTAAGTGATCTCCAAACATCTTTCCAAAAGAAATATATTAGGTTGCATTCCCACCAGCAGTGCAAAAGTGTTCCCTTTTCTCCACATCCATGCCAACATCTATGGTTTTGGGATTTTGTGATGTGGGCTAATCTTACTGGAGTTAGGTGATACCTCAAAGTAGTTTTGAATTGCATTTCTCTGATGATTAAGGATGATGAGCATTTTTTCATGTGTCTCTAGGCCATGTACCTGTCTTCTTCAGAGAAGTTTTTCTTCAAGTCCCTTGCCCACACTGACACAGGATCACTTGTTCTTTCCTTGCTAATACATTTGAGTTCTCTGTGGATTCTGACTGTTAAACCTTTGTCGGAGACATAGTACACATGGTTTTTGTTTATATGGATGAATTTTGTAGTGAACAGAGCACTTTTCATGTGCACATCTCCCAAATACTGTACATTGAACACAGTAAGTAGATTTTCTTGCCTCCCTCCCTCCCCACTTCTGAGTCTTCAATGTGTATTTATGTACACATTAAAAAATGTCTCCGGGAAGCTCCTGTGGCTCTAGGAGTAGGGCACCAGCCCTATAGACCGAGGGTGACGGGTTCAAACCCGGCCTTGGCCAAAAACTGAAGAAAAAAAGAAAAAAAAGAAGGAAAATGTCTCACATTTTTTATCCGCTCCTTGGTTGATAGGCACTTAGATTGATTCCATATCTTTGCATTTGTGAGTTGTGCTGCAATACACATATGATTGCAAGTGTGTTTTTGATATAATGACTTCTTTTCTTTTGGGTAGATACCCAGTAGCAGGATTTCTAAATCTAATGACAGATCTACTTTTAGTCCTTTACAAAATCTCTATTAAGTCTTAAAAATCGTATGTGTGTTTTACACTTACGGCATCAGTGGGAACTAGTTATAATTCACATGTTCATGGCCAATTACATGACATGTCTGTCTGTGCTTGAGTGTATATTTATGTTGGTGTCTATCTGTACGTCTTTTAACCTAAAAAGATTCTGAAACCACAGAAAAGACAAAAGATAGTTTTCCTTCACACAACTTGAAGGGATTTGTTTTGGTTTACCAAAATTCACCTTTGATCCTTTCTATTGGATTTTAATACTCTACATGATATCTCTCTCTCTCTCCCCACCCCAACCATCTACTAATGATGCTAGCTTTGTTTGATGATATATTGGGGAATTTCAAAGGAAGGAAAATAAAATATGGCCTTCCTGATGTTACCCCTCTTCTGAGACCAAAGTATCATTCTGAAGGATATAGTCCTAAAATTTTGGAACTGACCAGCTACATAAGTAGCAGAGACCCAAGACAGGCCTGGGAGGGGTGGGGGAAAGAAAGCAAACCAAAGAGGTAGTCACATTTCACTCTGATCTACTCCTTTTTCTCAGTTTTATAACAAGACCCTTCAAGAGGAGGCAGACACTCAGGCTGTATTTTCTTGTATTACTGATAATAAAAGATCATTTAAAGCCCCGCATAGTGGTGTGTACCCATAGTTCCAGCTACTAGGGAGGCTGAAGCAGGAGGATCACTTGAGTCCAGGAGTTCAAAGCTGCAGTGTGCTATAATCACACCTGGGCAACATAGTGAGATCCCATCTCTAAAAACAAACAAACAAAAAAAGAGTCATTTATTTACTTTTCAAGAAATTGGTTAAATGCATGATCTAATAAACTGTGATAAGCAAAAATTCACCTTGGCTCTTCATAGGCTTTCTGCCAAGACAACTTTCTGTGCGGTCTGATTTGATAGAGTAGCAGTCTCTATGAAGGATGTAGAGAAATTAGGTCTTCTAGAAATAGTCCGAGAAGTAGAAAAAGTAAAATGTTTGTTCAAGTATCTTGATTAGCAATTTCTTTTCTGAGCCAAGGTCTTGCTCTGTTGCTTGGGCTAGAGTATAGTGGCCTCATCATAGCTCACAGCAACCTCAAACGCCTGGGCTTGAACAATCCTCCTGCCTCAGCTTTCCAAATAACTAAAATTATAGGCAAGCCCCACCACTTCCAGCTAATTTTTCTTTTTTGTGTGGGGACTAGGTCTCGCTACAATTCTCAGGCTGATCTTAAACTCTTGCTTCAAGTGATCCTCCTGCCTCAACTTTCCAAAGGCTAAGATTATAAGCATGTGCCACCACACACAGCCAGAGTTAGCAATTTCTGAAGCTTCTCCTAATGCAAAACCACACACACACACATCCCCCCAAGAACATGTATACAATGTGCCCAATAAAAAGAAATATAGAGGAACAGTACTATGAATTAGGTAATTTAGTAGGTGGCTTGACTTTTTTAGGCTACTGGGTTTCCATTTTCTCAACTAGAGCATGTTAATAACCCCCTGGTGATCCAATTAAAGAAAGAATGAATATGCTATGCAAAAACCAAACCAAAAATAATAATAATAAAATAAAATAAAGCTTCTTTAGCCATCATGATCTGACCCGGTGGGAAATATGTTCCCCTGAATGCAGCTGCAATTTCAATCAATACTCTAACCTTGAAATAATTCAACTTGATATTTGATAAATTGTCCACATGTGTGAGCATGTGAACACACACACATATATGCAGAAGCATGTTCTTCATATATGAAGACAAAACAATTCACTTTAATTGCTCCTGGTGTGTGCAGATACCGGGTGAAAGGACCATTGAGAGGCCAACAGCCCCATCCTCATGAAAATACCATCCCTTCCTCTGCAGCCACAGTTGCTACTTTTTAATCCCTAAAAGAGACAGAATTATCCATAGAAGAAGCTTCATCAAACCTCAGCTGTAGGACTTAGAGTCCCAAGAAATAAGTCTTTACCCTGTCAAAATGATATTTGGGAAGATAGTGGATCAGAAGGAAGCTCATTTTACACAGCGTTTTGGACAAACCACAATTATTTTAAGTATTAGTAATAATTGATGCAAAACAATTCTATCTTTGTAGACCAGATAAAATAAGGCTAAAAAATAATTTCACTAGTAATCAAATAGCTGGTTTATCTATGAATTTTGTTATTGCATTGTCTGAAAAAAAAAAAGACATGAAAAAATCCATGATCCATTCTGAAAATACTTAGGGATAAATTTAAGATTCCAATCCACTGAACTTATCTGTAAAGTTTGTTATAATCCAAAGTTGCCAGTTTAAACTGGCTTCTTTTAGAAGATTATAGTGTGTAAATTGCATAGAAATAGAGAAAGGGGCATTGTTCTTCACCAAAAATGAGCTCAGTTTTAAATAAACTAGTTCTAAACTTGAATTATTCTATTTGATAGATGTTACCTACCACAAAAAGATAGTGTGAAGTGTGACAATTGCAGGTCATATGTATTCTCTGTCAAAATATTTCTCAGATTCTTCCTGTTAAATAGCCATTTTTGGTCTACTCTGTGTTCTCATTCTGTGCAGGAACTGTGTTTCCTGTGCTTTAAAATATGAAACTTTAAAATGTGAAGAATGTTTTCAGGTCAGTGCACTTAACTGAATTTTAAACTTCTATTTTTATTTATTTTTTCAATATAGGCAATAACAATAAGTATTAATCAGTTTACATAATATGTATTTAATGAATATTGTCTGTCCATTTTATAAGTCTAAATAAATATTCTTTATATAGTAAGGTTATTGGGGGGGGTGTATATTTCAAGATATTCCAACAAGAAATTAAAACACTTAATTTTAAAAGTTGCCATGGTTTCATGAAAAAAGACCCAGGGAAATTTTGAAAAACAAGAGAATGGCTCGGCGCCTGTGGCTCAATCGGCTAAGGCGCCAGCCATGTACACCTAAGGTGGCGGGTTCGAATCCCCAGCCCGGGCCCACCAAACAATAATGATGGCTGCAACCAAAAAATGGCTGGACATTGTGGCGGGTGCCTGTGGTCCCAGCTGCTTGGGAGGTGGAGGCAGGAGACTCGCTTGAGCCCAGGAGTTGGAGGTTGCTATGCGCTGTGATGCCATGGCACTCTACCCAGGGGGATAGCTTGAGGCTCCATCTCAAAAAAAAAAAAAAAAGAAAAGAAAAAGAAAAAGAAAAACAAGAGAATGCTCTAATTTTATCAGCTATTAAAACATGTTCTAAATCTACCATAAAGAAAACAGCATGGTATGCCAATTGTTTGTTTCTTCATTAGGAATGCCTTTGATCTTTAGTTGGAATCTTCATTCTCTGTTTCCCATGTCTTTCTCATCGTTTTTCATTTTTTGCTGCAGTTTTTCCTCATGAAAACAAAACTCTTTGGGGAATCCACTGAAAATAATGCACTCTACTTCTGTGATTGTCTAGCCTCAGCAATTACTTCTTCCTGCCAGCACTGTAGAATCAACATCTTGATGTTCATAGAGTACAAACAACATAACTGATGTTCTAAACACTGTACACAAGTCTCTGTGAAATATCAAAAGTGTTAAGGTAGCAATTCATCAACTCTGTGAGCATCAACCAGAAATTATGGTTCCTACATGTTCAGAGCAACAGGACAATTAGACGCCATCTGTCATAGCAGGTGAACTGCTCCTGACAACCAGTTAACCATCCCTCACGTCATGTAATTAAACATGCATTCATCTCATTCTTCTCATAGAATGTTGACAGCTCTCAATTTTTATAAGTAACACCAGTAAAACCAAAGATAATCATAATAAAAGATGTTTGTTCCACACCCAATTCTCTTATCTCTAGGCCTTTGCACATGTTGTTCCTTCTGACTGGACTAGTCCAACAGCATCCCCCAGCCTCCCTACCACCTGGTCCTCACTACTGTTTATCAGTGCTTGAATTTTTTTCCAAGAATACATAATTCACCCCACCATGTGAATTTGGTTAATTTCACAATTTTTCTTCATTCTCAATGCAGACACAACTTTCTTCAAAGGTGTTCCTGTCTCTCAAACATTATATTAATTGTTATGTAAAAGCTCACTCCTTTCTTAGAGAGTGGCCTGTGCTGACCATACAACACCCTTTTTGTTTTTCTCTGTCCCCCAACGAGGTGCTCTCGGGACCCAGAACCACAGTGCACCATATTGAAAATCTACAAAGCATATTTTAACTTCTTTGGGAACATAATTATATTAAAAACTATCCTTGACACTAAGGTTACTTAAAAAATGAGTAAGATATGCACAGACTTCTCAAATCCATCTACTTTTTTCTATTTCGAAAATCATAACTGGGCCACCATCACCTTGCTTGGGGACTCTAAGTAACCTGCTTATTCGCATCCCCATTTTCCATCCTGTTCACATTCGTGTTCTAGAATGCAAATTAAGTCTGGAATACATCATATCATTCACCCAATGAAACTCTTCATTGTCTGTCCAGGGCACTTGAGATGAAATATCAAGTCCTAACCATGACTCATAAGGTTTAGGGTATGTGGCCGTCACTACTTCTGCAGCTCTGTCTCTCTCTGCTAGACTTCGTGTTCATCATGTGTGTTCCCACTTCAAATCTTCCTTCTTCAACTGAGATATTCTCTGTCTTTCATCCTTCCTACCACCATTTACATAACCACACTACACCTGGACTAGTCATTCTTGCCCAGGAGGTCTCAGAAACCACCCTCTTTCCCAAAATAAAAAAGAATTTTTGCTTGTTATTTTCATAGAACAACACAGTTTCCCTTTAAGGCATTTTTCCCAACTTGGAAATTCTCAAACAATTTTCCTATTGTAACTTACTCCATTCATTTTGTAATTGCATTCCCTTAATAAATTACAAGCCCCATGAGGGTGGGAATCACCCAGTATATACATGCCCAGTGCTCATCTCAGCACCTATCTCATAGTAAGTTCTTGACATATGCTTTGCATGAATAAGTAATAAAAGTGGGGTATGCAAAAGGAATTCTAAAGGAAGAGTGGTGACTGAGGGTCAGCCCTCTCCTGCCAGAGGCTCTAGACTGTGAGTTGCATTATCAAAGGTAGAGTAGATTCAAGAGTAAATTTCCAGATGTTAAAATTTTGTGTAACAACATTATTTTCATGCAAACTTCTTATAGAATGTTTCCAGCTCTCAATTTTTATAAGTAAGCGCCATTAAAACCAAAAATAATTTCACCTGGAATTACTATAATTTGATATTTATAAAGGTATGTTTTAACAATGAAAAGAGTTGTTTTTTTTTTTAACAACTCAATACAAAGGAAAATTTTTTAGACCAGATGAATTTAACCTATGAGATATAACTAATCTTGGGTGTGTGTGTGTGTGTGTGTGTGGGTGTGTGTGTGTGTTTCTTCATTTCCCTTCAGAAAATTTCAGCCCAAACCAGCTCTGGTCCACAGAGTCCTCTGTAACCACTGACCTGGGCAAGAGGAGGGATGTGAAAAGAAACTCAGGCTGAGGCAGCCCCAAGGCCTCACGAATGCTCTAGACACATTCTGAAAGCAATAAACAGCCAGCATGCAGGTTTGTGGAGAGGAGGAAATGTTAACTAGACAGTAGCAACAAAATGCCTGGATGATTTGACAAAAGTGCTTTCTCCCATTATGTTTGGCTCACAGGCTGAAGTCCCAGAATTTCCAGTAGGAGGTGACGCCAACAAAGAAGGAGAAAGGACAGCTACTTAACTGATCATCAGGAATGCACTGAGCACATGACCTGCCTGCACTGTGCCAGGCCTGGGTAGGAGCAGGGAGGAAGCTGGAGAAACACCTGGCAAGCTTCCTTCACAGGACTGGAGGACTGACCGATGAGAGGCTGTGAAACTGCCGTGTGCTGGATTCAAGGCATCCAAGAGCCCGGAAGTAGACACAGTGTGTTCAAGTCTATGATTGAAGAAGAGACAGTAAAGTCTACAAAACAGCAAGTGGGAACGATCCTGGTTCTCTGCTCCTCCTACCTGTGTGTTCCTACACCCATCCAGCCCTCAGCTTCCGGCCAGTCTGGAGAGAAAGGAGAACCACAGGGAACACAGCAGAGCCTGGGGGAGATCTTTGATAACTTTTCTCTTCCTTGCTCCATCCACAACAGAGTTACAAAGTGTAGAATTATCCAATGCATGTTCACCTCCTTTTGGACAGGTCAGCCAACCTCAGCTCCCCCACCTCCAATGCAAGACTGATTATCACAAGTTTCATCATCACACAGAAAGCAGGATGATAGAGCTGCCACCTACTCCCCATTTAAGAGTTGGAAAACAAAGAAAGAAGGAACAGATCACTTGGAAATAAGATAATGAATCCAACCTAAAGGCAAGATTGACATTTGAGCTGACCAGCTAGACTATTCAACTGATTACTGTCTACTATAAACTTCACCTTGTCAGACAAAACTTCCTTTATCCTAGCAAGCCTGTAATACTAGGAATAAAGATGTACCCCCCCCCATTAAATTTATTTAATTTCAATAGATTTAGGGGGTACAAGTGTTTTTTGTTACTTGGATGAACTGAATTATATAATGCTGAAATCAAGGCTTTTATTAATGGTATGCCTGTCCCCAGAGTAGTGTACGTTGTACTTAATAGGTAATATTTCATCACTCCCCTCTTCTTAGTTTCCAGTGTATACTATACACCTTTATGACCATGTATGCCCGTTATATTTTAAACACACCTGCACTTTCAGAACTTTCTATTTACAGGAACTCTGGGGTATGTATGCATGGGAGCGGTGAGTCAGTGCTGCTATTTGTGAATTTTGAATGTGCATAGTTGATTGTGGTGCTGAGATGTAGAGTGGGCTAGTCTGGAGTTGTTCCTGAGGCCACAGACACTCCCTCCATCAAGCCCTGCTCCTGGGCCATTCACCACGTGTGAGTTGCTTCAGCAGCCACTCAGTGGTAAGTCCTTTTGTAAAGCAGAGTCCTTTATAATTGTGGATTACTACCCCTCAGTTCGTTCTTTGCCTTGATTCAGAATTCAGAACGTTGGAAGTTCTTTAACCAGTATGTACCTATTCTACTGTGACTAGGAGAAGACTTGGTTTTCTGTCCACTGCGCCACTCTTCTTTGACTTACAGGTTGGTTCATTTCCAACCTATGACAATGAGGACGACTGCCTCCCTTGGCCTTTCTTGGAAGAAGGCACCATAAAATATAAGGCCTGGCTTACCTGCTAGTTTTTGTTCACTAGTGTCCTTAGCCGCTAAAAATCCTATTCCAATAAGGCAAGCCTATGTATTTTAGGTTTAAACTTTTCTTTATATACAAACTTCAAAACCATCTTCTCACTCCATACACACCTAGTGTAGCCACCAATGAGACTGTCCTGATGACCAGCCTTTTTTCATATTTATGCTACTTTGGGTTGAGAAGTCTTCTAATATAAAGTAATAACAAATAGCATAAAATATTTCAAGAAGTTTCCCATGGAACTAGAAAGAAAAACTACATAAAACTTAAATGCCATTAATTGGGGAACTGTTGGGTAGATGGTATCTCCATGCTGTGGAGTGTCCCTGTGCAGCTGCTATAAGAAAAGTGTGTTGAGTCTGTACCCACCCATGGGAAGATTCATAATGTCATCACAGTTAAAATGAAACCAAGTTTCAAAGAAATATGTACAATATGGCATCATTTTTGTAAAAAACAGAAATATATATGCATAGATACACTTGTACATGCTGGTATGAGCAAAAGAAAGGCCTAGAAGGAAGCACACCAAGCATTCGTAAGCTTGGCCTCACTGAAATGGAAATACCTGAGTACTGTTTCACACATCATCACCAATGTGTGTTGTAGTTAATTATAAAAGAATATAATAAATACAATCTAAAAGGAAAATAGCTGTCATATTTCAAATCCATAATAAAATCTCAAAGCAAAGAATTTGGCTGATTTAGAAATGTGAATTTTGATTGCTCCATTGGTAACATCCCAAATGGATGGAAGCAACCTTAAATTTTATGCCGATTTTGATCTTGAATATTCTCAGAGATGATTGAATGCTGCATTTTTCAATACAAAGAATAGGATTTTAATACCAACTAAGCATTTCCCAGCTCCTATTCTCAGGTACCTTTTTCTCCACGACAGGAAAAGTCAGAAGCTTGTAAATCAGAATCAGGATGTTCTGAGAAAATTCCTGTTCTTGGTTTTCTCTGCCAACTATCTGTCCACTGACAAAGAATTAAAAGTAGTATAAGTGATGTGACATTTTAGGTGCAAGAAAAATAACAGACATGCCTAGAGCGAGTTGCCAGGTGCACAGCTACTTAGCACCGTGACAGTCTTGTCAAGAAGTGAAGCTATGACACCACGTTTTGCTATAAGATTCTTCTTTTCTACGCACTTCTCATTCCTACAAATGACTCCGTGATGCTTCTTCTTCTTCTGCTCCACAATCTAAACCCCACTGCACACCTCAATTTCCCATCCTTCTGTCCCAACACATAAACATGAAGACTTTCTTCCTAACCAAACTACATACATTTGTTTGCAAAGATGAAACAGCATTCTCTAAATTTTTCAGCAATGATGTAGGATATTCTGTAGTTACAAAATGATACCCTCCTGGAGTTCTGAGTAACAATGGCACTCCAAGAATAGGACTCCAGCACCTGGTTCTTCAGAAGGATTAAAACCACGTTCCCACAGGCACTGGATCGTGGGAGTGCAAAGTTAATCATACCCAAGCTAAATGAGATCTGCACCAATCCAATTTGTACTTTAACGTCACCTTGTCGTATTCCAGAAAACTCCTTTGGCATTTTCCCTTTATGGGCCAGGATGATCACATGTGACTTATCTGTTTGCAAAAGTCTTTGACAGTATTATATTGTCGTATGACCCAGCCTTTATTCGGTTACTTTTCTCTCCTCCCATCACTCACCTCGTCTTTTCTTTCTCCTGCCTTCCCTTCCTCTATTTCTTTTTTATCAAAATTTCAAAATAGTGACTATAAATGTTTTAGGCTCCATGGATCACTTTTGTAATGCTTGCGTCCTGGCTGTAGGCATAGCTATCCCCCAAATAGTGTTCATGGTGCCCATTAGGTAGGTCTGTGTCCCTTCCCTCCTCCCCATGCCACTTGATTTCCACAGAGTTTGACTTTACTCTGTGTCCATGTGTGCTCATCGCTTAGTCCCAATTTCACAGTGAGGACTTATTTTCTCCTGTGAGCCTCACGATTCATTCCCTTCCAAAGGTCTCTGCTTCTGGACACACCTTCTTTCTGAGGCAGCACCTTCTTTGTCTCAGAATCAGTGATGTCCCCTTCCAGGCCATCCCAGATTCAGGGATGGTGACAAAGCCCTGATGCTGTAGCAGAGGAAGCCCTCACACACAGAAAGGGCTATGCTTGCTCATGGGAAAGGCGCCATGGCGAAGTAGTGAATTTTAATTTTATTTACTTTAGAAGGAAGGGTGGGGAGGAGCTTATACTCTGGACTCATATTTTCTTTACCAAAGGTCCCTACCAAAATACTTGGAGACATTATCATAAACATGGTATTCATTCACTTAAACACTATTTTTTAACAACTTTCAGCAATTTAATATAAAGGTATCCCCAGTGCAAGAAACAAACACATAATAAAATAATTGTAGATGCTCCAGAGATCCTTATAGGTGTCAGAGAGGGAAGCAGAGGAGAAATCGCTGAGCTGGTGAGGGCTGGTGGTGCCTGTAGAATGTGGGCGAGACTGGGCGTCGGTGGAGCTCTTCAGTCCCCATTGCTCTGCTGTGGCCCCCACTCACCCAGCTCACCCTGAGGTATGTCCTGACATAGACACTCAACACGAATAAGGACGGGGAACTGGGGAAGCCACAGCTCTTGCTCTTGGGGTGTTTCTGATATGGATCAAAGGACTCCCTCCTTGATCCTGGGCCAATTATAAAACATACAAAAATAGAATCTTCTTTCATCTTCATGTTTTTTAATTACAAAAAAGTACCATTTTTTTCTGAGTAGCTACGTTAGCTACATTTATGTATCCTTTGAATACAGATAGTCTTTATTACCAGTTCTTTTATAATTGAAGAATTATTATTATTTTCATTCATCTCTTTAGATGATATATATAAAGACAGAAATAAATGTAGTTTTAAAAATCTTAATGGAGTAATTATTTATATGAGTCATGGTGATAACTGGTGAAAAAATAATTATTTATATGAGTCATGGTGATAACTGGTGAAAAAAAAACAAACAAAAAATTCTATAATCCTATGTCACAGATGCAAGAAACATGTGAATTCTAGAAAAAAGAAAATGTATTTGGTGAACGGCTCCTGGCTATGTGGGCCAATCTCAGCCAATTAGAGGCTATTCATTAAGGCCCCAAAAGTGTTGCCTGGGTAGCAGATTAATAATGGCACAGACCCTTTCAGGTTTCATGACAGGGCCTATTCTTCACCAAATGTATCACATTTGAGAGTTTGTAGCCTGTTAAGTGTATTCATTATGGAAAAAATAATTATAGTTTCCTAAGTTTTCGGGATTATTTCTTTGAAATTCTCTATAATCTCTAATAAACTAATTTCCCAGTGCCTTTAGACTGTAAAATAATCATCCAAATTCACTAACTAGTGACTGTTTAGAAATATTTGTCATCCACGTGTTAGCTAACGATTTGATAAATTTGAAATGTCAGTCATTATTCCAGCTATCGTTTATATTCTACTTTCAGAATTCCCCTTCTTTCCTGTCTTTTGTCTTTCTTTTGACAAAAACAGGGAATGTCTGAGGTAAAACAAGAGAGAGGCTGGAACTGAGTTAGCTTCTCTGCTCCAACTTCTTTCTTTTGTTTACCCCCATCCTCTCTTCTACTTCCTCCCTGGCTTCCTATCTTTTCTCCGTCTCCCCTCTCCACTGAGGCTATACTCACTATCAAATGTAACATGCCACTACACCCTGGAACCTGTCATAGCACGTGTGTAGCATGATTTCTGTGCCCTCCAGGAGCCAGTAGCTTCGTCAGGAAACCACATATTTACACATCCTGCGTGCCCTCAATTCCACCCTCCAAATATTTCTTGAGCACTTACTATATCTCAGGCTCTGTGCCAGGTGATTAAAAAAAAAAAAAGAGTTGCCCCTAACAACAACCACCAAAATCATGTAGCTAGCATGCCAAAATACAATCACAAAACAAGTCTCAGGTCAGATGAGTTATGGAAATCAAAAAAAAAAAAAAAAAAGTAACTTCAAACTGATGGATCACAGAAACCAAACAGAATAGAAACATTGGGAAATGGAGTCTGAACACAACAGGTACTAAAATCTGACATATAGATTTGAATAATTCCCTGTCCCTTCTTGACCACATGTCAGATAGCAAACATATTGTTGTGGTTGATCTGGAGATGAAAATAAAGAACTGGATCCAGAGGACTGTGTTTATAATTCCTAATGCTACTTTCTGTACTGGGAGGAAATGCAACTAGAAGTTAAAATTTCATCACAGATGTATTATTTGTCTCTAAAATTCTAAGCCATTTTGCTCAATTTTATTTATTTGTCCTTTAAAAATATTATTTGTTGCACTTTGAAAAATTTAATTATTGTGAAGGGACGGAAGAGCGTCAATTTTCAAGAGTGTGTAGTACCACCCAACCAAGGTCCTGCTGTGTAATAATTAGAAGACCCCAAAAAGGAACTCAAACCATAAATATACTCATGACATTTTTTCTTTTGCACAGAGAGATGGAAGCCTGTGTTAAACACCACATCCTTAAATATCACCAGACCTGTTCACACTTGACCTCTGGGTATATTGCCGGAAACGATGCTTCAGATGTAAAAATAAGTTAGTTTGTTTTCTAAATTCTGATTCGGCTTTCTTCCAATATTTTTAAGGGTCTTTATGCAGTTTTTGGTCTAATTATTTACCAAGTAGGAATTCGAGAGCATTCACTCTGGATAACTCCATTTTGATGTAATTATTGCAGTATTTAGCACATCCTAATATTTGTCATCTGTTGCTCTTGCTGTGCATTCAAAGGTTTGGATACCATGCCCTTTAAAAAAAAAGGAAAACCTCAGTATTGTGTAATGCAGACCAGGTCATTGTCATGCAGAATGCATAGCTTCAAGTGTTTGCAACACTCTCCAGCCAGTTCCTTTCACACTGAAAATAGACATAGGGCCAACGTGAATGCCAGCTCTCTTTCTCTCTCTCTCTCCCTCTCTCCCTCTCTCTCTTTTCTCCAGCTCTGCTAATCTTGCAGCTGACATCTCAACAAACAATTAAGCATTCAAGAAAGTTTACCAAATGTAAAGCCAAATTGCCAGCCACTCTCTACTGATAATGTCAAATTCACATATTTTGCCAAAAATTGTACCAAGAAAATATGGTCACTTTAAAGGAACAAACTCATTCTTCAGAGGCAGAACCACCTGGACCAATCCAGGCTAGTTATTTAATTTATTCAAATCATTTTTTGTTATATTATTAATGTTCTTCAAAACAAAGACATTTGGGGGGAATCTTAACCAGGCTTTATCTTAATATTATGAATTTATTTTAAGGAGATCTGTAAAAGCCACAGTGAATCCGCACACAGCTTTCTTTATGAGATTATAGGAAAGAATGTTAAATATAAAAGACTGCTCTTTCAGTTTCTGCTATTTTCTTTTTCTTTTTTTTTTTTCCCGCTATTTTCTTGAGAATCATAATGCATCTTTCCCAAGAGGGGGACAAAGAAATGCCTTTCTGGATTGTAACCTACTTGGCCAGCTCTCAGCCACCCAGGTTCTAGCCCTACATTTTGGGCTATGTGACCCTAAAAGTCATGGGTGGGGATCTTTGGGGGTGGCATTTCTCTCGAATGGTGGGAAACTAACAAATCTCACCTCTTCCCCCTGCAGCCTGAACTCCACAGCACACTCCTGCCTCTGCCCTCAGTCACATGACCACCTTCTATCATTGTGCCAAAGTAAACGACAGACAGTCGTGCGGGGGGGGCGGGCGGCGCGCCCCCCCGGCG
>CAUYQV010071284.1:0-10672 GCA_963574575.1 Galagoides demidoff | reverse complement strand
GCCAATGGCTACCATATTGCAGATCTAGGAGAATGAATGAATCAGAAGAAACCATCAGTAGAAAAATGAAACAAAAATGTGCTTGGGAATTGGCGGGAGTCCAAATAGTGGATGAGACCATCACAGAAGGAAAAAAATTATACAATCACGTAGTGGAGAAATAGAATGAGAACTACCAAAAAAAAAAAAAAAAAAACCTCACCAGTTTGATGAAAATATTTCAAATTGTATATAAAACCAGCACATTGGACCCCATGATTGCATTAATGTACACAGCTCTGATTTAATTAAAAAATTCTCATTTAGGAAAGATTTATTTGAAATCCTCCCCGGCTCTTTTCCTCTGTATGTGCCATTCCTTTGGCATTCACTCCATCCATACCACCTACTGACGGCCAACATGCCACTCAGAAGCTCATGAAGCAGGAAGTATTCTAGATCTTGGGAAGACAAGTTGATGCCTGAATACCAGGGGCAAAATGTCTTGCAGGGAGTCTATCTGCCTAGCTTTAGGCCACCATACTGACATTTTTTAGGGACACGTAGTTTCTGCAGGCAACTCACAAGTAGTTCATGGTACAGCCAGAGTGGATATACAGAATAAAATTCAGACAGCTGTGATAGAAGCCTTATACAATTGCAATAATAGTTCATAAAGAGACAGAAGTATTTGGTGTAAGAATCATTTTAGGATGCAGCTGCGAACTTAACAGAACACATCTTGCTTCTCAGCCTTTACTTCTGAATTGCCAACAACTTTTCCCCGAAGTTACATATAATTAAACAATTTATTATTTACTGGGAGTTTGCATTTTTTCCTACTTTACTTACCCAGGAATACATAACTTGTGTCATTGTAAAATAACATGTGAAATTGCCAATACTATATGTATGATAAAAAATTAATGTGCATCTCACAGGATTTCATAAAGTTAGAAAATATTAGGTCTGTGTACTTGATAGCAATACATTAATACCATAGGCATGTTTGCGCACTTCTGTATTTATTGCTTTTGATCAGTGCACAACATCAAAAAATGGCATATCTTGGCAGCATGCTGTTGTGTGTAACCATAATAATAAAACAGTTTAGCAAGTGCATCTTATAGGTGTAAGCGTATGTATTATGGCTTATCCTGCCATAATGTTGCCCAGAAGGTCATTTCCAGCTCTACTATTCTATGAGTCTGTAATGCTCAGTGAAGGAGAATGCCACAGGGGGCTCATTAGATTGTTGTTCAGTTCAGTTTCAAAAACAAAAATGTCTGTTAACTTTGCTTCTACGCTCCTCATGATGCTGATGGAAAGTGATAACAGGTTCCATTTGCCCCGTGCTCTAATAACGCAAATCCCAGGAACGCAGTAGCTTTTATGCTGTGTTATTCAGGCTGCAGGGAGATAGGTGAACATGCTTCAGGTTGGTCTCCAGGCTGTCCTGCTTTTGCCTCAACCCAAACCTCTTGGTTTTTATGCTTCATTTATCAACATTCTTTGTAAGGTTTAGTTATAAAAGCAGTTCTGCTATCAAATCCAAAGAAGAAACCTGACAGTGCAGATAGAGACATGCAGATCACACATGCACACACATGCAGATCACACATACACACATGCACACACACGCAGGTCACACATACGTGCGCACACACACACACTCAGCACATATCACACAACCTTTTTTTTTGAGAAACATCTGTCTTTATCCACAGTGACAGGAGCATGAAGAGTGTCCTCCTCCAGTCTTCATAGTCCGCCCTAACCAGCCTCTTTGGACCAGTCACTGGTGTCCCTCCTCTGGGAGGCAGAATCCACCCCAGGTCCTCCTGAGAGCCTCCTTGACTTCCTTGTTGCAGAGGCCATAGATGAGTGGGTTGAGAGCTGGAATGACAAAGGTGTAGAACACGGAGGCCATCTTGTCAGTGTCCAGGGCATAGCTGGAGCTGGGACGCAGCTACATGAAAATGAGTGTTCCATATAACATGGCCACAACGGTGAGGTGGGACTCACAGGTGGAGGCTGCTCGCCGACGGCCCTCGGCTGGGGGCATGCAAATCACAGCCACTGCAATGAAACCCTAAGACATGGCAATGGCTGCCACGGTGGTTGTCTGGATAAAGCCACAGACAGCAAAGGGAAGGAGTTCACTGAGACTGGTGTCTTTGCACGAGATGGCCAGTAGCAAAGGGATATCACAGAAGAAGCTATTGATCTCCTGGGAGTGGTAGAAGCTCAGGTGGAAGGTGAAGGCTATGTGCACAAAGGCAGTCACTGCCCCACCCAGGCCAGATGCCCCCAGCAAGGCCAGGCATAGACGTCTGGATATAGCTGTTGTATAGAGAAGAGGGTTTCCAATGGCCACATAGTGGTTGTAGGCCATGGCTGCCAACAGGCACTGGGCATCAGCCAGCCCTGCAAAGACAAACATCTGGAGGGCACAGGCTACATAAAGGATGGTGGCACAGGGCAGCAGAAGGTCCACTAGCATCTTGGGGCCTATGGCTGAGGAATAGCAGGCATCCAGCAAGGAGAGGTTGACCAGGAAGAAGTACATGGGTGTGTGGAGCTGGATATCCAGGCGGATCAGCAACCCCATGCCCACGTTTCCCAGCAGGCCCCCCAGGTTGAGTTTCTTCCATTTTCCCTCCAGATCAATCTCCCCTGGTCTCCACTCTACCCTGCATCGGAGGAGGCCGAACGTTAGAAACAAACCCTGAGCTGTGTCACCCTCTGTCTTCCACAGAGGTTTAGACAAGGGAATCCCAAGGCAGATGTCAGAGCTCTTGCTGTGTTGAGATGGGTGCAAGTCATGTATGTGTCGCTCCTTCCCCTCCTGTGGAGCCCCAGAGGATGGCTGTGCCCATCAAGGAAGGCCACCACCCTCGTCAAGTAGTCCACTCTATAGAACTACTTCTCCTACCTCACAGATTGCTCCCTTTCCTCATCCTATAGGCCCCCTGCCAGGATATTTCACTATCCTTTTAAATTTTCTAAACCCTGCCCATGACCCTGTAAATAGCAGTTCATTAAACTCTCCTCTAATGACCCACATAAACAGCGTCATTTGCTTCTTGCTGGGCTCCCACCTAATAAACACATCTATGCTCACACACCCATGTCATAAACACTCACGTGCAGAGAAAGAAAATCCCAGCCTCTAAGCCTGCAGGGGCACCCAACCTGCAGCCTGTGGGCTGCCTGTGTATTATGTGTAGACTGTTTGGCCTATTAGTGCTTTTGGATATCACAAAAATTATGCTCAGACCCTTTGTTTGCTCATCAGCTTTTATTAGTATTTGTGTATTTAATGCATAGTCTAAGACAACCCTTCTTTCACTGTGTGGCAGAGAAGAAAAAAGGTTGTACAGGCCTGGGACTCTAACCAAACCACAACATCCCCAATGTCGCAGTAAACAGGACATTTTCCATAAAGGAGACAGAAGATACTCATCTGTCCTATTTATAGTTTATCTGAGTTATATTATTCCTTGCATATATAAAAAATTCACTTGTAAAGAGATATTGGTTTTTTTGAGATACCGTGTTTTTAAATATTAGATTCTAACAATTGTTTTTTCTTTTTGTTTGAGACAAAATGTCACTCAGTTGCCCTGGGGTAGAGTGCTGTGGTGTTATAGCTCACAGCAACCTCAAACTCTTGGGCTCAAATGGTCCTCTTGCCTTAGCCTCCCAAGTAGGTGGGGCTATAGACACCTGCCACAACACCCAAATATTTCTAGAGACAGGGTCTTGCTCTTGCTCAAGCTGGTTTAGAACTCCTGAGCTCAGGCAATACCACCACCTTGGCCTCCCAGAGAGCTAGGATTACAGGCATAAGCCACTACACCTGGCCCTGTGGAAGTTTTTCTTAACATTTTGGTTTATTTTCAATGACTCTGTGTCACAATTAGAAATTGGCATATCCTTCAAATCAGTAATAAATCTTCTAGGAAAACAACCTTTGAAAATGTATAAGTGCCCGCACGAATGTGATATGGATTGATAATGTTCATTGCATCAAAGTATGTAATAGAGGAAATAGGCACACTGGAAAACATGAAAAATTGGGAAAATTCATAACAGTAATTACTAAGTGCTATGGCCCAACTGTGTCTGTGAAAATCGACATACTGAAACTTACTCACTGATGTCATGGGCTTCCAGGCAACATGGTTGCTTGAAAGCAGAGAGCAGTCCTCACCTGACATCCAATCTATCAGAGCCTCGGTCTTAGACTTCCCAGACTGCAGAGCTGTGAGAAAATGTTCTTTATAAATTATCCAGTTTCAGACATTTCATTATAGTGCCACAAACAGAATAAAAGATTAGGGAAATATACATTATGATACATTTTATACCATGTAATACTAAAGAGAGAATGAAAAGAATATGAATCCTATCTGAAATAGAAAGAGGTTGAAGACAAGTTGCATGCCTATAGTGTCATCCCGTCTGAGGAGGTCAGACAATTAAGTTCAAGAACTCCTAGAAAAAGCGCTACATACCTCATTGCTGACAATCACTACAGTCACCTTCAAAGTACTCCCTTGGCCATCTGATGACTGTAATGATCTTCAGCAATGAGGTATGGCCATGCACCGTGGCTCATGCTTGTAATTCTAGCACTCTGGAAGGACGAGATGGTGGATTGCTTGAGCTCAGGAGTTTGAGACCAGGAATGCAGTATGTAGCACTTTTTCTATGATGAGTTCACAATCGTAATTGTCAGATCTTATAAGATGAAAGCTCTGATGACCACTCCAGGAAAAGATTTCCAAAATCACACTAAAGGGTGGACTAGGCACTAGTGCCAGTGCATAGCTTCTCTTGAAGGTGACCATGGTAGTATTCAGCAATGAGGTGTACAGCACTTTTTCTAGGATGAGTTCCTGAACTTAATTGCCTGACCTTATATATATCAAAAAGTCTATGTGTTTATGTGTACCAAGTCTTGTAGGTGGTTTTGAAAGGTTTTGAGTGGTTGTTTCTGGAGGTTCAGAGTTGGACATTGGAGGCAATGTGGAATCGCCTCTTAGCCTTTTGGCTAAGGTCAAGTGTGGAGGCAGGTAAAGAGTGAGGGATGTATATGGTTGTAGATGAGTGAAGAGAGTTCAAATTATTTAATGAAGAATTAATCAAATAATAGATCCAAACTAAAGATTTTTAGACACTATTTTCTTTTACATCTTAATCATTTAGTGTGACAAATATTAATTTGAAAACATACATTTACCTTTAATCATCCATGTCTCTTTCTAGAATTGCATGTTTATGCACTTTTGTTTGTTTTCTTTAACTTTTTGCAACCTCACATTTTGGTAACTAATGTTGCCAAAAGCTCCTACACACATTTTTACTAATTTGAGGTAAAATAATAGTGAGAGGAACAAATTTCCTAAGTCATTTTGGCATGTGTATATATTTTAACTTCATGTTATGTCCTGTTATAACTATTTTCCATTTATAAAAAAAATGCTTAACCAAACATAGAAAGTATAACTCAGTTCTGTATTGTGAAGAAAAATAAAATTTCAGAGTAATAACAGCATGAATTCCTCCTGATAATTTTTTTCTTTACTATATTTAATTTTCAATCCTTCTTTAAATTTCAGTGTCAGCTATTCTTTTGTCTGGGTTGTAAGTGTATATATTTTTCATATAAAGCTGCAGTTTCCAGGGAAGTGCCTGTGGCTAAAAGGGGTAGGGTGCTGCCCCATATGCCTGAAGTGGCAGGTTCAAACCCAGCCCTGACCAAAAACTGCAAAAACAACAACAACAAAAAAGCTACAGTTTCCAGTCCATGAACTGCAGATCAGTACAAGTCTGTGGCCTATTAGGAAATAGTCTACACAGCTGGAGGTGAGCAGTGGGCAAGCCAGGGAAGCTTCATCTGTACTTACAGCCACTCCACACCACTCACTTGAGCTCCACCTCCTGTCAGATCAATGGTGGCATTAGATCCCGATAGGAGCATGAACTCTACTAGAGTTCATATGGGGGATCTAGACTACACACGTCTTATGAGAATCTAATGCCTGATGATCTGAGGTGAGGCTGAGGCTGTGACGCTAGCACTGGGTATAACTTCCAATACAGATTATCATTAGCAGAGTGGTTTGGCTGCTCAAAGACCCTAATAAATTGATTGCTTTTAGACTCATATCAAAACCCACTTCCCTGTCCCTGGTCTGTGGAAAAATTATCTTCCATGAAACCCATCCCTGGTGCCAACAATGTTGGGTTTTACAGATATAGAGTATCATGTCAATGCTGCAGAAATATTTTTAAGATGACAATATGTCCAAACAGAAAAAATAAGTATTATTTGTTATGAATAAATCATAAAATAAAGATAAACTGATTAAAGTTGTAAGAAAAATAACCTAGAATGCATAATAGTTACCAGTAAGTGAAGTAGAGTTTGAAATATTTAATATAGTCTTATTCGTTGTCAGATGATATTTAAAACATAATTAAATCACTGAAAAAATATCGTAATAAGTATAACTGTTTGAATATGGACTAAAGCAATACTTGTGGAAGCCTGAGAAAAGTAAAATTAAGCATAATGATCCCAAGTGCATGCATAGAAAACACTAAAAAACGTTGGCAAAATATCTGACAGATAAAACTTAAAAATGCTTAGAATTCTAAAGAAAAAAAAAACAGTCCTGTGATTCATGAAAGTTACTCATATGTAAAAAATTTTAAATTTCTTGCTACATATTCTTTTTTCATTTATTTTTCAGGATATTCATTCAACATATAGAAAATTTAATCATCCATATACTACAAAACAGAATTCAATAAATTCCCATCAGAATCAAGCATGTGGGTACATTCTCTCCTGTCATTATAATAATACTTATAATAAATCAAAGAAATAAATATTAAATAAAAATATGAAAAATATCGAATGATTTTCATGTCAATGAAGTAAATTGCAAGTATTTAAATATGTGTAAAGTCACAAGAGTAATATAAGTCCAAATAGGTGAATTTCATTGTCTTCTTTTTGTTAGCTTTTCTTTTGAAAATTTCCAACAAAGTATTCTATATGCTTTGAGAGCAATTAAAATATAACTTTCAGAATTTAATTTATCTTCAAGACATTGTTTCACTTTGTCACCCAGGCTGGAGTACAGTGGCATGATTATGGCTCACTGTAACCTCAAACTCCTGGGTTCAAGTGATCCTCCTGCCTCAGCCTTCTGAATAGCTGGAATTACAGGCATGTGTCACCATACCCAGCTAAGGGTTTCTTTTTTATTATTTTTTGTAGACAGAGAGTCTCACTATGTTTCTCAGGCTGGTTTCAAACCCGTGGGCTCCAGCAGTCCTCCCACCTCAGCCTCCCAAAGTGCTGGGTTTACAGATATGAGCCAACACTTGGCCCAAAATATTATATTTAGGGGTAAAAATAAAAACATCAAAAATGTTACTAACGAACCAAACTTTTGAGATGAGGCCAACACAGTATTGTGAAGACTATTCCAAATGCCCATACATACTTCTAAGGGGAAAAAAACTAATAAAAATAAATGTAGTAGTAAATTTTTAGTTATAGAATTAACAGAAAACATAACAAAAATTCCTGGAAAGCATGATTAAAGAATGAAGACATGTGAGAGAGTAAATGAGTAAATTAGAAAACAGTCGAATAGAAAAATAAATCCAGAAATTAATTACTTGAAAATGGTAATGAACTTAATAAAATTTAAGGCATTTTGTGAAAATAATAGTAAGAAAATAGAAAGTGTATACATTCATGAACAGTAACAAAAATAGAAATGTAATTATAGCTTCTGATGACCTTTTCAATTATCAGAACATACCATTGGCAACTTTATGCTAATAAGTGTTAAAGTATACCTTAAAAGTGATGTATATAAGAAATAAATAGTAAATATCATACAATTTAAAAAATTTTAGGTTTATGTATACAACAATGCCCAGCTCAAGACAGTTCATACAGTTCAACACTTTTAAAACTATGAAGGAAAACCTTATGCTTTTCTCCCCTAATGTCTTCAACACTAAAAAGGAATGGCTGTTTTCCACAGAAACCTTAATACCAATATTTGACAAAGGTAGTGACCAAAATAAAAATGCAGATAAATCTCACTTATAATAAAGAGCCAAATATCCTAAGTAAACTACTAGCAAGTCCAATTCCCTAACATATTGCACAGACAATAATAATAAGCAGTAACAAATCTTGCTCAGGAATGCAAGAGACTGACATGTTAGAAAACCGCAAGGTGGGAAGTATTGCATTAACTGTAAGAAGAACTTCCCAATCCAAGTAGTGTGAGCTTGTGAGAGCTCTCACTGAGAATGGCAACTGCAGTCCTCTCCACTTCCAGAAACGCTCAGACACACACATACAAAGAAAGACACAATGTCAAGGCTTTCCTCCAAGTCCCATAAATGATAAAACTGCTGATGGGCCTGCAAACTAGTACAACCTTTTTGGAAGGAAGTATGGAGAACCCTCAAAGAACTCAAACTAGACCTCCCATTTGATCCTGTAATCCCATTACTGAGCATCTACCCAGAAGGAAAAAAATCCTTTTATCATAAGGACACTTGCACTAGACTGCTTATCGCAGCTCAGTTTACAATGGCCAAAATATGGAAACAGCTTAAATGCCCACCAACCCAGGAATGGATTAATAAACGGTGATATATGTATACCATGGAATACTGCTGAGCCACTAAAAAAGACAAAGATTTTACATCTTTTGTATTAACCTAGATGAAAGTGGAACACATTATTCTTAGCAAAGTATTACAAGAATGGAGAAACATGAATGCTATGTACTCAATTCTGATATGAGAACAATTATTGACCTAGTATATGGCGGGGATGGGGAGAAAAGAGAGAAGGAAGAAGGGAGGGGGTGGGGGGGTCAAAGGGGGTGGTACACCTTTTGGGGGTGGAACACTATTATGGGAGGGTCTTTATCTGACACAAGCAATCAATGTAACCTGGTTCTTTGTACCCTCAATAAATCCCCAACAATTAAAAAAAATTAATAGAATTCACTATCCATTCTTGATTTTTAACGTAATAATAATTCCTGAGATGTGAAACTAACAGGAGAACATGTCTTTAACATTGTATTAACATTTCTGTAATAGCAAAAAGCTAGAAGAATTTGATATGGTAGTCAGAAATACAAATATATGTATTTTTACCAGTACATATTTGATAAACCATCAGGAAATATTTTCTGATTGTTCTAGCCAGGTTAATAAAGCCATAGAAAGAAATGGGGTATAAATAGTGGAAATGAGATATAAATTATGATTATTTGTAGATACAATTGCCTACCTAGGAAATTACAAACTCAATCTAAAAACAAATACGATGAATAAGACATTCTAGTAAGGTGTCCAACCCCAAAATGAGCACATACACTGATACAATGTACTTTTGTTGTATACCATAAGTAACTAATTAAGGAGAATAATTTTAAATGTTTTCATTCACAAAGGTAACACAAAAAATAACCAGGACCATGTTTCAAAAGATATAAGACCTATATTAAGAAAATGCTAATATTTTACAGTGGAGAAAGGACATAAAACCTTAATAAAGAGTCAATACATCATTTTTCTTTTCTTTTTACATCATTTTTCTTGACGGAAAAATACATCTTTGTAAAGCTGTTAAGTTATGCCCAGATAATTATAATTTATAAATATTTATAATTATATTTTTAAATAACATAATATAATTTATCATTATAATTCAAAAACTGTATAATTGGGAATATAATACACAGGCTGATAAACCAATATCGCCCTGAGTAGTATGTGTAAATGTCTAGCATATGACCATGACATTGCAGGTGAATGATGAGTAGCAAACTTGAGAAATGAGGTTATGACAATTGACTAAGTGGATAATATTGTCTCATGAAAATATCTCCACTTACAAAAGTAATGCAAAAAATACTGAGGACCAAATATTAATAGTGCAAGACCTATACAGGAAAACTATAAATGAATTCATGAAACCTAAAATGAATTCAATGTGGTCCAAAATTTAATGCATTAGAATGAGAATACCTTTTCAAGTAGATGGCAAAGTCAAATTTACAAAGTAAATGATTGTTGTGCTACTTCAGACAATTTGAAATGTTTGTGCACCAAAATGTATGTGAGTGTATGCATACTATTAAAAAGATAATGACAAAAAAGAAAAAGGTAAAAATATTTGCATATTAGATTTCAAGTGAGGAATCACTTCAATAATAAACTGGCATAAACTTTTAGGAGTTTGATTACACTAAAGCATTAAGAGCCTTAAGAATCTTTGTAATAGTTCACTATCAATTCATCTCCTAGGATTTTGGTGGGGGTAAGAAAAGTACTCAGCCCTACTATGAAACTAATTTATAGCTTTCATACGAAAGCTACAGCCCAGTTATAGTCCAAGAATATGGGGATGGGGGAGAGGGAGGGAGGGGAGGAGGGAGGATGGGTGGAGGGAGGGTGATTGGTGGGACCACACCTATGCTCCATCTTACAAGGGTACATGGGAATCTTTCTAAATGTAAAATATAAATGTCTTAACACAATAACTAAGAAAATGCCATGAAGGCTATGTTAACCAGTTTGGTGAAAATATTTTAAATTGTATATAAAACCAGCACACTGTACCCCATGA
>CAUYQV010071281.1:0-13405 GCA_963574575.1 Galagoides demidoff | reverse complement strand
GGAAACTTACATGAAATTGACCTAGGCATAGGAAATGGGGGCTCCTTATTTAGTCATAAGTGTAAAGGGGAAGGAGACACCAAGGTGCTGGTGTCTCCCTGGAAATTGTCTGGTCCCTTTGGCTACTGGAGCCTCCGGTGGGGGAGGGAGGCTCCCCAACTTGCCTACGCTCCAGCCTGCTGGTTCCCCTGCCAGCTGCTGCTGCACCAACACCACTAAGGCGGAGCTGGCAGGTCCTGCAGCCCAGCTTTCTGTGGGCTGAGAGATGAGCTGTCTGTGGTGCCACCTGTCCTGTATCACAGATAGATAGAGGGATATGTACAAAAGTGAATATTTCAAGGAACCACACATATGTGTTTCTTTGAATCTGCGAGAAATACACGTTAAGTTTTGTTATGTTTTAAGAGAAATTTTCCACAAATTATCCCAGTCCCAACCCTAATCTGTCTTTTCATTTGTTATTTTGTGTTCTAAATAAAACAGAAACTAAAACATTCAGATAGCAACAGGTGTGTTAGGGATGACCATTGAGACTTGAAATTAATGAAAGGTTAAGTTCTACCATCGGCCCAAATTGGGGCCATCAAGCATCTTATTTAGAGCATACATATTTTGATGTAAATGATAAATATTTTTAAATTTATGAAACAAGATAAAACATCGTATTCCTGAGAATTACAGAGTGGAATATTCCCTGCATAGAAAACTCTCAGAAGAAAAAAAAAAAAAGGAAAAGAAAGAAACCTCTCAGAGCATAAGGGACCAAAACATAGTATCTAGCAAGCTCAAGCTCATAAATCTAAATATTCATAATAAAGTTATGTTCTGAAAATATTTTTGTTAATTTAATTTTTAACATTTTACGAAATGATTTGAGGCAGAACAACATTTTTGTTTGATATATGGCAATGCAGAGGGGGAAATCAGAAATTAATTATTCTTAAGGCCAAATTTATGCAATGAATATTAGTCCGAAATATAATACCCAGGGACTCTAAATATATTTTCTAAAAGGCTTCTATGAGTGCATTTTTTTCTTTCTTTTTTTTTTTTTCCAGTTTTGGCTGAGGCTGGGTTTGAACCTGCCACCTCCAGCATATGGCATCAGCGCCCTACTCCTTTGAGCCATAGGCACCATCCTATGAGTGCATTTTTTTACCACCATAATTTAAAAATAACACAAGAGATTAAGACTCTAAAGTTATTACAAAAATATATTTTGGATATATGTTCTAATATGGTGAGCCTAAGGTCCAAACAGCAGCTGAATTGACTCACAGTATATACTTGAGTGTCTGGGACCAGCCTCCACACAGTGGGTTTACTTCCTAGTGGCCTGGTGGTACAAGGAGACCAATGGAAAATTATTAGTGAAATTTATTAATGAGAGTTATAGAGAATTACTACAGGGAAATAATACACAGAGACAACGAGATAGTTTTAAGAGTAGCAGGTCTCGGGAGGTGGCACAGCCTTCTTCATGAGGCTTCCAGTATACCGTCCCAAATATCAGGCTAGCTCTGTATTTACTTCATACATCAGTGTTACAGTCATAAATCTCATGAAAACAAGCCAAACAGTCCCATCATGGTTCTTGCTGCACTTGCATTCCTCCTAACTAAACTATCTCTACAACCGGTTACGTTAATTGCATGGATTTGCCTACTACTTTTTACTGTTTCAAAGTATTATGGTTTTAATGTAAACAAAGTCCTGATAAGGAAGCCAATTAGCTGCTGACATTAGGACCAAATCCTAGCTGACCCACAGTCACAAACCACAGATGTGATGTTTTAATATTCTGACAGCCTTGTGTCCAGATAGACTGGCCCAATCAAGGTGAGAGAAGAAAAGAGATGTTTCTTCTCCTTGGTCTGGAGCAAGTCTTCCTGTGTTGGACCTAGTTTAAAGAATCTACATTCTTAACACCCAAAAAGCACTCTCTCAGAGCCCAGCCCCTGCAGAAAGCAGCTTCAAGGCCTCCAGTCAGCTGCTGCAGGGGGGAGGGTGATTTAACAAGCCAGGCTTCAGAATATTAAAGTGACAGGGTCTCAGACTTTGTGCTCAAAGCCAGGAAAATGGGTCGGAATCCATTCCCCATAATGTCTCCCTTTGTCTACACTTTGTTCCCTATTCCTAATAATATTTCTAATCTACTAGCAATTAGCAATAGAACATTGGTTTCAAACTCATAAAATCATTATTACTAGTAATACAAGCACATCAAGATATGGCTCTTCCTTTAAATATCCCCACATGCACTCTTCTCTTGAGTAGAGCATCAATGTAACAAAGTTTCTGGACTTAGATTGTAAAGGAACTGAGATTATTTTAAGACTGAGTATAATAGTTATTAATGTTCTGGTTGACTATCACAAGAAGTTTTAGGGCAGCGAAATCCTGTGACCGAAAGGAGTAGGGCACTGGCCCCATATGCCAGAGGTGGCGGGTTCAATCCCAGCCCTGGCCAAAAACTGCAAAAAAAAAAAAAAAAAAGGAGTTTTATAAAGTTGTATAAAGATTAGAAATTAGTGGTTGAAGAAATGCACTATCTAGAACTAAGTATTCTAGACTAAGAGCAAAGGTGTATGTACATATTTTGCTCTAAGAAAGATATTTCATGTAAACTTATATACACTCGGAGTCTACTGACTACTTATAATTGACTCTTACTCTTAATTTTAATTTTTTTTATTAATTCCCTCCTCTCTCTCTCTCTCTCTCTCTCTGTTTTTTGCTTACCCTTCTTTCCCCTTTGAAGACTGACACATTTTCTTTTCTTTTCGACAATATATTTGAGGTTCTGCAGATAGGACTTTGGGAATTATGTCTTTTGGTGATATCAGGGAAATATCTTTCACTTGGGATGTAGATAATCTCATACTTGGTAATTTCATTTGAATCCAAGGTTTCCTTTATCATCTATTTGAGGATGGCTCATAAAATGCTTATTTTTAGCATCAGTTATTTATTTGGATATATTTTCTAATATGGTGAGCCTAAGGTCCAAACAGCAACTGAATTGACTCACAGTATACACTTGAGTGTCTGGGACCAGCCTCCACACAGTGGGTTTACTTCCTAGTGGCCTGGTGGTACAAGGAGACCAATGGAAAATTATTAGTGAAATTTATTTATTTCTCACAGTTTCTTACTTGACACATACTCTCTGATGCCTTAGGTGTAAAGAATTAAACTTTCCCAGGTTGGGAATTTCTTTTTATAGTCCACATTTAAATTAATGATGCTATTGTCTACGTAAATTAGAAGGAACGAATCTAGGAATCATTCTTGACATTTCCTTATTATTTATTATATTGGAAAACTTAACATTCACATATTTAATTCAACATCAGTAAATCTCATCATTTTACATTAAAATTAATCCCAATCAGTTAACTCTCCTAGACCTCTATTAACATGCTCATACAAGTTACTGTCATGTCATAACCAGACAGTTTTAAAGATTCCTCACACAGCCATTCTAATCTTGATCCTCACCATGGGCTCTCCCAAGTACAGGCTTTATTATGTGGAATTTCTTCTACCTATGATCCTCATTTTTTCTCACTTTGATAGAATAATTCATTTATATACTTCAGTTCTCAGCTTAATCATCAAATAGCCTCTCTCCTGAAGTACTGTTTATGTTAATAGCTTAGATTGGCTTGTATATCTCACTTAAAACTAAAATGTTCTTCTTTGTGACCTAAGGTAGATGAACATAGAAATATGTTATTAAAATCCCAACAGATAAGCAGTTTAACCATTTTTAAGCGTGATTAATCCAAACCATAAATCCTTTAGGTGTATATCCTCCTTAATTTATAATTTCATCCAACAAATACATACTGACCACCTATCATGTCAGAGAAATGTTTCTAGACCATTAGGGATATAATGGTAAACATAATAGGCAAAAGATTCTATCTTATATTCTAGGGAAAGCAGGTTACATACATATATATAAATGGTATAATGTATAAATAAATAAAGAAAGTGCTAGAGTGAGCAGATTCAATAGCAGATGAGTTGAGTCCTACCTGAGAAGGTCACATGTGGGCAAGGTCAGGTGTTGAGATGAGCAATGTAAGCTCACTGACCTAGGATAAGTGCCTTCCAGGCAAAAGGAACAACAAATACAAAGGTCCTAGGAAGGGTATTGGGGGATTTTAGTGGCTGCTATTTTTGTTGACTTTTCACTTCTCCTTTTAAAATTATTTATTATGTGATTTTCATTTACTTTTTTTGTTTTGTTGTGGTGAAAAATTGCTGTTATTTTCATGTGTCTGAAATCATCTTGTTTTGTTCTCATGTTATGGTATCTACATTTACACACTGTCCATACATATGTGGGCTTACACTCTAATTCTAAGTCCTGCGTGACCACACAGGAATCAGGTAACTGACTACACTCAAGCCTGGTATGCTTAATAATATTTGTCTTTGTTCTCTGGTGATGAAATTATCTGCTTCCTTTTAAATAATAGAAATATTAACTAGTTAGTACTTTCTTATGATTGTCTAAACAAAATATAATTAATAATTAAGAACATAGTATGGTCACAATCATGTTTCTGTTACCCTTTGGATTTTTTGTTTTAGTTGAACCTCCTGGTCACCTTTTCTTTACAATTATATGTATATGTATGTGTGTGTGTGTATGTACATGTGTATATATGATTTGACTCAGACATAAGACCGGGGGGAAATGTTAATGCCCCAACTCCATCTTGCTAAGGGCTTTCAACACTTCCCCTTTAAGACTGGAGGCTCAGCTGACAGAGTTTAGTAGTAACTGCAGAATCCTATGAAATCCCAGTGTCCCCTTGTAAGGATTCCCCTTACCAGGTGTTAGCTTTTGCCAAATTTGACTTGCATTAAGGACTCCCCTTCCCCTACTGAAAGCTCCTTATAAAAGTTTTCTACCCCTGCTTCTAGGGTCAAGAGACTTTGAGGTGTGAGCCCACTCTTGGCCCAGCCAAACAATAAAGGACCCCTTCTTTGGGGGGGAAAAAAAAAATATATATATATATATATAGAGAGAGAGAGAGAGAGAGAGAGAGAGGTAATTTTTGAAATTCTGCAAGACAGAAGGTATTCTTAGGAGATTTTGGCCAGGGCTGGGTTTGAACCTGCCACCTCCAGCATATGGGATCTGCGCTCTACCCTTTTGAGCTACAGGCAATGCCCTGTTCAGTATATTTCTTCTGAAATCCTCTGTTCTCTTTCATCTTAGGCTCATGCATCCTTGAATAGTTTTGAGTAGTTTGCTTGTTTGATTTATTCAAGAAATTTTTTCTATCACCTAAAGTTATTATTCATATGTTATAAAAATACATTTATGCCAATTTCCCTTTAATAAAAAAATATGAATATAAAACCCTTAAATATTTGTTTTTCTCTGAGTAGTTTGTGGAATTTATCTCTTGTTCGTAATGAACTAAATACTACTATTGAAAAGTTATAAGTCAGTCATAATTTTAAATGCTTGTCAGAGGATTATTATTATTTTGTCTACCTATACATGAAATCTTTTTTTAATTCTTGAACTCTAGGAACTTTACAAAATGTTGTTTACAGACTGGATTAGTTTATACCAAGCCATTTTGTTTTCTTTAAATACTTGTTATTGTCACTAAATATTCAAAGTTTTCTTCCAATTATTGGCATGAACTTCTTCATCTTTTTATTATTTATGGTAACTTTTCTAACTGCTGAGCAGGTGATCCTCCCTTGTGCATAACTAACAAATCCTGGCAGACAGAGGCCCTGACATTTGGAACAAAACATTCTACAAGGTTGTCCTAGAGATTGATTTCATTCCACACACTTGGAAAGATAAATATAAAAGGAAAGACCTTGAGATATTATTGTGGGCCAGACCTAGAGGTTCACATCACTTTCACACAAGCACTGATGTTTCATTGGTAAGAAGTCAGTTACAAAGCACACATAACAGTAAATGATACATAAAACATGGAAGCTAATTTTTTGGTAATAATTGTGAGTTGTGGGAAAATAGAATTTGCTGGTGGACAGGTAGGAATCTCTGCCAACAAATCTAAGTGCCAAACCTAAGTCTGATTGTCATTCTTCATGAGATTGGGGTGGTTCTTTATTAACAATGAGCTTGTTCATAGTTTTAACTATTAACAGAAGTTTTAGAGGGAACATGCTTGTAAATTAGGTAAAGCAAATACAGACAGTCCCAGAATTGCAAACAAGATAGGTTCTCTACATTTGTTCTTAAGTTAAGTTTGTATGGAGGTTGTAGCCTATTACCCGCAATGGCCTCCATTTGTAAATGCAAATCATACATCAGTCTAGGGAACTTCCTGTAACAGCCCCAGTTTGTAAGTGTGACTTGTACATAAGTCAGTTGTTTATAACTCAGAAACCGCCTATCCCTTAAATTAGATGTTATATGACTATAAATTTTTTACTATTTAACAATTTTTGCCCATGATACATTTTTCAACGCTCTTTGATATCTGTGCTCCCAATTTTCTACCAAGAGAAACCATGTAACCTGCTGGGAATGAAGCACTGTGTTATATTCGGAGCTATTCATACCGGCCCTTAGAAAGCTGTTAGGTCTCCAAAGCCAAATGTGAATTACACCTGCAGTTTTATTTCTCACCCTAACTTCCATTCCATCATCCTGTTCTGACAGCCTGTTTTTGCTCCAATCCTCAATACTAGGACCACATCCCATTGTTACATGAAATAAAGTTGAGGTAAGGTAATCTAGTTTGTCTGAACTGCACAATCTTGTTTATCAAGTAAGATATGCCTATGAGGGCCCTAGAGGAGTGTGAAATATATTTAGGTTAACTCTTTGCTGGGTAAGAAGTGGAAAGACATCCTTGTTCCCCCTGCCTTCTCATGAACAGATGTGTGTTTCAGTTCTGAAGAGATATTTTTTAGATTTTGGACTATAAAATGATTCTAAAGTTCCCTCACATCTTAAAATCTAATATTCAGTAACTGTGATATAAAGTAAGATATTTTAATGCTGTAGTAAATATAAAAGTTTGTGGCAAATTAAAAAAAAATCTCCCATTTTGTCTTAGAGTGACATGGAACTTTTTTTTTTTTTGTCAATATAAAACTAAAAACCTTGATTATAATTTTCCTCTTCTGTGTCTTATTGGGTACTTATTGTTGGATTTAAAGCCTACCCAATAATCCTGCATGATCTTGTCTCAAACATCTTTAACGTTATTACTTGATTTTCGCTACAAAACTCTTTTCCAAATGAGGTCATAGTCAGATTTGGGAGGTTAGAACGTATCTTTGACTGGTACTTCATTCAACTCACTACCCTGAAACACGGGGAATTAAAGTGCCTATGTAGAAGACATGGCATTATTCTGCCTCATATTTACATATGTATCCATACCCCTTATATTTTGAAATTTTATATTATTTCAGTAGGCCATTACTTAAGCTCTATTGATTCAGCTAGAAATAGGTCAAATACTAGTCCATTCAGAAATTCCCTTTGGATATTCTTTAGAAATTGACTTTCCGTTTTTTTTTGTTTGCTTGCTTGTTTGTTTTGTTTTTTCAAGACAGATTGTTATAGAGAATGATCTGTGAGATGGCAGGGCCCCTGCAGCGTGGGAGAACATCCAGCTGGTGAACCCCCCTCTACTGGCCCTCCTTAACAGATAACAACATATTTTCTCTAAGCTTCAACTTTTAACCTAGCAGAAGAAAAACCTGTTTTCCTTAAAACTTTAGCTTTTAACTTCACAGCTGCACTTCAGAGCAGTCACATCCATTTTCCAGCTAATCTTATAGATATGTAGTATTGCCCATAGTCTGGAGGTCACACAATAATAATAGATTGTTTACCTGGGAATTTGTGCCTGTTTTTCTCCTAATAATTAAGTTGGAAATGTGTCTTACTTCCTTGAAAAACAACTTTGTACTGCCTCCCTAAAAATAAAGCTCTTCGGGCACTTGGGTGCTGGTGATAAAGACATACTTATCTTCCCCACCCCATCTTTGCCTCTTAATTCCACCTCTGTCTCTTGCATCTTTGTCTTTTGTGGTTTATTCATTATTTCATTTCATCATTTCCTCACCCCCAGCCCCATCCCAGTCTGGTTTGTTTACTTTCTCCCCTGGTTGTGAGAGATTCTCACTCTGTCACCCAGTCTAGAGTACAGGAGCTCAGAGCCCATGGCAGCCTTAAACTCCTGGGCTTAAGCAATCCCTCTGCCTCCCAAAGTATTAGGCTTGGGGGCCTGAGCTAACGTGCCTGGCTGGCATTGTCATTTTAAGGTATGTCTAGCCTTAAGGACAGAGCTCATAATCCTGAAGTTGCTAGTGGCAATTGATTCCACCATTTGCTTAAAACCTGAGTCCCAAGAAGGCAAAGAAACAAGAACCACATGCCTGAGAAACATTTAAAGCAGCACGTGTCCCCTGAAACCATCCCTTTTGTCTCTATCTATTCCTTACTTTTTTGAATTTGTCAGTTACAAATAGAATCTTTAAACAGATGATGTAACTTGAAATTGAATTTTTGTAAGTAGAAACAAAAAATCTTTGACGATGTTAAAATAAGAATAAAAAACAAAACTATAGCAAGGTGATTAGATACGGTGTTGGTTTTCTTTCCCTTACAACATGCATCCATTTCTCTGTTATACATTTTAGTTTTCTAAATTTTACCCCAGAATGAAAGGACAGGCAGTTTCTATGAGAGATGGTACAAGTTTAATTAAATGATTCATTAGCTTGCTCTACTTTTATGAAGAGGATCTTCCTACTGCTTTTGTTTACTACAGTCAATCCCTAAATGTTATTTGGCCACAAAAAGCAATCATTTTTGAGAGTGCCAAAAGCAGGACCTGATGAATGTGGGGCTTCTTAGGTTGCACTGGGAATAAGAGCCTAACAGCTCATCTATTTGTTCCTTTCATTAAACACCTGTCAGTAAAAGCCACTGACATACCTTGCAGGATCCCTTGATACACTTAACACAAAATATATTGTGCTTGATCTATCTATAGCAATTGATGCAGGTACACAAGTCCGTTTTGTAGACAAGAACATGTATCTAGACAGCATGAAAATTTATTCCTGAAACAAATACTTTGAAACACTTTTATGCTGGGAAATATCAAATGTCCTCCATCTTTCTTTCTTCCCTCTGTCTAAATCAGAAAGACAGACAGAGCCCCAGCCTTATGTTGGTCATTGAATCAATGTGTATATTCACATGAAAATCTTTTTCAAACTTTATTTCTTTTGAAAATGCCCCTTTTTTGTTGTAACATCAAAGCCAGTAGTGGTCTATTTGAAGAAGATGGCATAGCCATGTGTAAAATTGATTATATGGCGAAGTTGTCGCTATGCATTACATTTGTACTCTTGTCAAGGGAAGCTTTAATCTAAAATATGGTCATCTCTATCTAATGGCCTGACAAATATGTGTCCACGATCCCCTTACTAGGTATCTACTCAGAAGAAAAAAATATCCTTTTATCATAAGGACATTTGCACTAGCCTGTTTATCAAGCTCAATTTACGATCACCAAATGTGGAAACAGCCCAAAAGCCCACCAACCCAGGCATGGATTAACAAGCTGTGGTATATGTATACCAGGGAATACTATTCAGCCACTAAAAATGATGGAGACTTTACATCTTTTGTATTAACCCGTATGGAGGTGAAACACATTGTTCTTAGTAAAGCCTCACAAGAATGGAGAAGCAGGAATCCAATGAACTCTATTCTAATATGAGGGCAGCCGATGAGCTAATACAAGGCAGGTAAAGGAATGAGCAAGATGGGAGATGGGGAGTGGTGGTGTATGGCACACCTCTTGGGGATGAGACACAATTATAAGAGGGACTTTAAAAATGCAATAGGTTCAACTTGATTCTTTGTACCTCCAATGAATCACAAACAATAAAAAATTAACATGGGATATTAAAGCTATCTAAATCAAATATAAAATGTAAATGCAGTCAACTTCTTATGTTCACCAATCAGAGGATGACTAAACAGCCCCTTTCTGTCAGCTGCTATTAGCTGAGCTGTTCTCTTACCATTCTCTGCACTTCTCTGTTGCTGCTGCTGGGAAATCGTCTGGCTTCTCCCCTCACCAAGCATTAGGTGATAGTGGTACCAAAACAAAGCAGAAATGTTCCTGTCCAGGCCCCGCCCAGCTCGGGTCTCCTAACAGACAGCATCTCAGGGGCTGTCTAAATTCATTCACTTCCCCCCACACTTTCTGCCTGCCCCTCTAAGGAAACATGGGAGACCATCTGTATCTAAGTGTTCATTTGGAAGACAGAACACCTATCAATCATAGCTTTGTCTTAAATAAAATGAAAGTTTACTTTTTAAGAAGAAAAAAACAAAGAAATAGAAACAAAAACCTTAATCATGCATTACTTAAAATAAAGAAAAGCAGTTAAACTTTGTTAAATGCACACATCGAATTAAGCAAATACTAATGCATAGTTACAATTGCCCACTCATTTAAGAATTGGGACACACAAAAGACTCTGTCAAGCAATAGATTTAGTGAACAATTATCCATGATGCTCAAATAAACATAACTTTTATAAATATTTGTGCTTGTAACTGAAAAAAAGTAATCAAGAATTTGAGATATGAATGTCACTGTGCAGAGAAGATAAACACAGCTATTAATATTGTCTTTTGAATCTTCATTGTTACAAATTCTTTAGTTTCTAATCAAACTGAATCACTGCTAAGAGTATGAACTAAGTATTTTAGCATTTTCTACTAATTTTTTGTCAGATCAGTTACTCTGTGTATCTAATATGAAATGAAAGTCTACGGGGCAATGTATGTATATACAAACACACAAACATTTTTCACGTATGTATAGAATAAAAAGAAAACATTATTCTCTATCAACTTATGAAGATTTTGTCCAGAAAATTTTTAAATTCTGCTCTGCATAAGAGTAGACTGATTTATTGTGATCATTAAACAAATGAATCTTTTTTTTTTATTTTTAGGCACTAACATTGATGATTAAACTATAGAATCAGAATTTTACCTAATGTAAAATCCTTACTCTTTTTCTCCTAGGAAATTTTTTTTAAAATAATAGGTTTTATTTTTTAGAGTATGTTTAGGTTTAAAGAAAAAGAAGTCAAAAAAAGGAGGCTTGTGTGTGCACAAAAAAGAAAAATGTGCGTGTGTGTTTATTGAGAGGAACTTTTAGATCTTAAGATATCTCATCTTGCTTTGAATTTTAGTGTTGCGCTTTCCCAGCTGTGTGCACTTAGGCAGATTATTTAAATTCCATAAGTTCTGTTTTTCCTCATGAGTAAAGTGGGAATAATAACACCTACCTCAAGTATTATTATGAGAAAAAAAGTAGCTTATGATGGCTATAAACAACTTAGCCCAGTACTGATACATAGTAAGTACAAAATAAATATTAACTTGAAAAATATCAGCATGGATAATGACACTGTAAACTACATAAAAGTAAATTATCCTATGTGTGGTATGTAGAATAATTTTTATTAAGTTTTAAGAAAAAGAAGACATTTCCCACAAATTTACTAGAGTTTTCTTTTTTTTTTGCAGTTTTTGGCCTGGAGCTGAGTTTGAACCTGCCACCTCCGGCATATGGGGCTGGCACACTACTCCTTTGAGCCACAGCTGCCACCCTTTACTTGAGTTTTCACATGATATATTTCTATAGCATTAATAAAATTGTTCATTTCATAGCTGGCATCACAGAAGCAGAGTTGAAATTAATAAAAATGTTGATTTTTATGAGTTCCTTAAATGATATACTCAACTGTATATTTCATGTATTAAAATGTTAATATGCTACGATATTGAAAAAAATAGGATTTCTCTATTTTAAAGGTTAATACTGGCTTTTTTAATCAGTACACTGATGAACCATATGTGTCAGCATACGTTGATCTCTCTCAGACATGGCAGAAGTCCATGACCATCACAGGAGGTGGCCCCCCCCAAAATGGTGCCAAATGATGGAGATAAGTAAACAGTACTGAACTTAATATTTGAATCCTTGATTATTTATGTATTAAGATACACACATGTCTTCTCTAGCTATACCAGTAAACAAAGGTCCTACTGAAAGTTTGACATCCCTCATGTGCAATTAGTACAATCATAATTAATTAATATAGGAATTAACTCTCTTTGTGAGTCACTAACTGGTGACAGTTGGGGGTTTTTCTAACTTGTTTTTATTATTGGTAAGAATTTAGTTGTGAAGCTGATAGACATCAAGAAAAGATGAAAAATTTTCAGTTGATGCGTTCAATATTCTAAAATGAAAAGATCATTCACAACAGTCAAGATATTGAAACAAAACTAAGTGTCCTTCCATTTACCACAAAATTGATGAAGGTGAAAGACAGCTGACAGCTGAAATAAAGTAGATGCACATAGACTAATACTCCCTGGTGGTGTAGAACCTAAAAAATGAAAGAGATAGAGAATAAGGGAGTGGATACCGGGGTGCGAAGGAAGGGAGGGAAATGGTACCAATGAGAGGATTACAAGTACTTGGAATTCATGCTTAATGAATAGAATCTAAAATCGAGCTGCACTTGCCACAGAACAAGAACAATGGGTAGCTAAGTGAGATGAGAGATTTGCTAATTTCCTTCACTGTCATTACCATCTATATTTCCATCATATCTAAGGGTATTTACTACATGTATGCATCCCATTACATTCTGTATACCTAAAATTTACACAATAAAATTTTTTTTTAAAAAGAGAAGAAAAATCTTCAGAGAGATTATCTGTATAATTCCTTTTTGTTTCCTTAGAGAAGATGATATAAATTCTACTGTAATTTAATAATACTCATCTAAGATGGATATACTTACCTCCAGCTTATAACCATACACTTTGATTTCTATCTTACCCAATTTCTCCAATTATCCTAAACCACCATACTCTTAAGTGTTTAAATAGGTATGGCTCTGTGGAAGTTAAGCTAAATTAGTTTAATTTATGATGTATCCAAAGTGTGACCCGAATTCTCTAAAGTGTAACAAACTTGTTTCATCCTTGGACCTAGTGAGTTGATAATAATGCCCTATTTTATATTATCAGCAATAAATTCAACTTATATAATTAAAAGTGAGATAGTTTGGATAAAAATTTCAATAATAAAAGAAATGGGGAAAGTGTTTTGTTAGTCAGAATAGACAAAGTTATATATCTAAATTCTAGTAGCTTGCTCTAATAAAGTGTATTATTTTCTTATGCTATATATTCAACGTAAGTCAATTGGACTTACTCCACACAATCACATAGAGAACTAGGTACTACTATTTTCTTTCTTTTTTTTTTTTTTTTTTTTTTTTTTTTTGCAGTTTTTGGCTGGAGCTGGGTTTGAACCTG
>CAUYQV010071278.1:0-52684 GCA_963574575.1 Galagoides demidoff | reverse complement strand
GTTAAATACTTTTCAAAACAATTCACACGCATGAAAATGCAGGCAGTGTTCCATTAACAATGTCTGCCTGCATCCCACCCAGGGCCACACAGTCGGCCAAGCGACTAAATGTCTCCAAACAGAAACTGTTGTTTCCTCCCCTGATGGGGGAGAGAGTGCACCGATCAGACAGGCAAGATGAGTGTGCTTCCCAGAGAGAAGGAGAAGGCTCATATTTTTTGAACTCTCATGGGGGTTCCAGAAGCATCAAAAGCTTTTCCACCTCATCTCCTTAAAATAGGAGCTCCTAGCCGCCAAATCTAAGGTGATGCTGTTGGGTTTTTCTTACAGCAGAGCAAATATATGTCAGCCATAATTTCAGAAGCAAAAGGGAACGGCTTGCCTCTTACCGCGGATCGTGAGCTGGTTAAAAACAGGGCTGAGGCCCATTCATCTTTGTAACTCCGGTTCTTAGCAGAGACCCTGCCGCCGAAATGTTCGATGAAAGTTTCATGAATTTTAAAAAAACAGAAGATCATGCTCCTGTCCCTCATGTCATTTTCCAGAATTCAGGTAACCATACGCTTAACATTATCAGAAATAATCTTAACTTCAGGTAATTTTCCCTCCCTGTCTTCACAATGGATACCATTTTGACAGGAGACGTATCTGCACTTTGGCTCAGCAAATAGGCACACTTGATTTTGAAGGCAGCAGCGTGTTTGGGGTTTTTTATTTCCAACATTTTCCGGGGTCACAGACCCCCTGGACAATCTAACTAAAACCGTGGGTCTTCCCCTCAGAAAATGCAAACGTGTACACGTTCAGATGTTTGCATGCCACTTCGGGGAGCCGTCAGATCCCTAAAATTCAGGATAAAAATTGCTTCTGCGATGCTGATTTCCTGGTTCGTATTTTGCTCTTCAAACAATGAAAGCAGATTCTGCCTCCAACATGGGCTCTCCTGAGTTGTAGAGGGTGGTCTTTTCCATGGCCATCTTCCAGCTAGAAGGTGCCCGATTCAACCCAAAACCTAAGGAGACACAGAGCAGTGAAGAGGCAATAGACGGAGGTCCCTCCTGAAACGTAGGGATGTGTGAGTATGTGGAAAAGCAGAAGAGCCAAGCTGTGCAGATTATTAATTTTGTAAAACCACTAATCTTTGTTTTCAAAGGCCCCCGGGTCTATCTTCTTATTTAGAAAGCACCAGCTTCGCCTGCAGAGCCACCGTGCTTCCTCATGCTTCTAAAAGAATGTTCTGATGTGAGATGATGCCGTCCTAGAGCTACAGCGGCTTCCACAGTTGACATCTCTGTGACAAGTTCTAGGAGCTCAGTGAGCTGTTCAAGAAGGAAGGGGAGATGCAATGGTAAATGACATCATGCATTAAGACTGGGGTGCGGTTCACGCCACACACACTCAGAAAGAGGTTTTGAATGGTTAGGTGACACTCAGATGTACCCTCTAGAAGGCACGAAAGCCCGCTGGCTTCAGAAGCCTGCCAGATCACTGATCTTGCATGGAAATGAATCCATCGTCCATTTCTTCACGGAGGATCTCTGCAAGAAAAATAGCCGTGTTTGACAGGAGGCTGAGCAATAGTCCAAACTTCCTCAGAATGGAATGTAATTTTAGGAAAGCTTCCAAACTTCCAGATGCTCAGTGAAATTTATCGAAAAGATCCAGGCTGCGTGGGATAGAAATCGAGGCTCCACAGCACACAGCCCTCCTCTGCAAGGCTGGCCTAAACCCTGGTCAGTCCTTTTCTCAAGGTCACGGCCAGGTCCTCAGGAAAATGCTGTACTTAAAACCCTTTCCTTGAAGTCTTCAAGCTTCAAAGAAACATGTCCCATCGTGGAGGTCCTGGCCGAAAGTCCAACACTGATAGGTGAAATGCTTCAAGCTCTTTGCAACTACAGTGGCAAGTCAGCGCCTTGCAGGAACTCTGCACAGAAAAATGTAATGCACAGTCTTCTGTGCTTGTGTTTTGCTACTCCAAAAGAAAATATCAATAAGAAATGCAGCTTTCGAAAACCAAAAGAAATAGTAGGAGGAAGCTGTGAATTCTGGACGACAAGATATCGCCAGCATCAGTACTTGGAGTTGGTACGAGGAGAGCTATTTGGTTTTCACTTGTTACCAGCGAGGGACATTTTGAGAGTCAGGTGTACTCTGGAAGAAGGGTTGTTTGGGGAACGTTCTTGCCCTTCAAGATAAATAAGGCACCAGAGAGCCTGCAAAGCACCCTTTGAGGATTTTGTTGCTTGTAATTGAATTGAGGAGACCAGAGTCACATAAATGGAAAAATAAATAAGGCAAGACTGCTGGGTGCTGCATTCATGGGGAAAAAAGTGCAAAAGCCAATGAGAGCCGGAGACGTTTGAAAGAGACATCTTATACGCTGCGAGGGATGAGGTGGCTTGAAGGAGGGATGGAGTTTGGATAAGCTTAAATAGGAAGGAAGAGAGAACATAGCAAAGACCGTTTTGTCCATCCCGGAGTCCATTTGGAAAACATTTGAGAGCTCCTCTTTGAATCAAGGTTCAAATTCTGTTGTGCATTAGAATGACGGCCTGGAGAGCCTCTCAGAGAAGTGCAAATTCCCGTCTCCCACTCTGAAAGGCTCTGATGCTGTGGGTCTGGGCTTGGGTTTGGAGATCTGCATTTCTGATGAGGAATCCAGGTGATTCTGGCAAGGTTGCCCCCCGGACCACACTTGGTGGAACACCCCGGTCTACTTCCTCTGGGTTCCTTTGTTTAATCAATAAAAACACCAAGCAGGAATCTGGAGCCTGGAACCTGGAATGAAATGTACTCTGAGGAGCTAAATCAAGGTGGGATGTGAAGAGCCAAGACAGGCAGGTAAAAACAAACATAAACGCGGTGAGCTGGTGTCCTAGGCTACCTTGCCCCACCTCTGCAGCCGCCACCTGCGGTCATCAAATCACCCTCAGATTTGCTCATCACAGTAATGCGAGTCTAAGGGAGAGGTGACCCAGAAGCAAGATCCATTTCACCTCCCGTTTCCATAGATTCGTGATCTTTATGACCTTCCCCATAAGGGGACCTGTGAGTGCCAGCCTTTCAAAGATTCTTCTGGAAACATGATAAAATTCCTGGTTCTTCTCCCCACATAATAGTATACGGACACTTATATGCACCGTCTGGCATGTAATTTCACGGAATCGAATAAGAACGATCGACTAAGACATTCTCATTAGATCCGGGAGTCTAATCTTTATTTTCACAGTTTCCTCCGTGTTAACAATGTCATCGGCTCACACTTGGGGCAGGATACCCTTGTTTCAATGTTATCAAAGTCTGTCTTGACTCTGCTTTGAGATTTCAGTTATTGTCTTCTGAGGAATGGTCACAAAGCTCCACTGAAGATCCTTCCCTCCTTGTTCACCTCGGCCCACGGTCTCCGTCCCTCCAGTGCAAGATGGAAGATGCCAAGCCTGCTGCCACGTGACGGACTGCATCCATTTGAGAAAAAAAGTGACAACTTCATTATAGACCTGTCTGCTCCCTCCGACTCTTGGCTATGACTCAAGGGACCTCCGCTCCCAAACTTGTCATTCATTACAACCACCAGTGTTTAGTCAAAAAGGCTTCAGAGCAAGCCTGTCAGTTCTGAAATAGAGAAAGATACCATCAATAAAAAATGGTTCCTGTTTTTCCCCATGCATCTCCAGTTCTTTGGGTTTTTTTCACTTATTTGTCTGTGCGCCCATCATGTCTACAGGCCAGACCCCACCCTGGGTATTAATAACAGGGGACGGGGAAATAAGAGGTCTCCGTCCCAACTGGGAGAGGCAGATACTACACAAGTTAGTGATTACAGCGAGTGATCCAACGAGAACACAGGTGGTGTGGTAGGAAGGAAGGGAGGGAGGGGTCCTGAGTTTGGTAGGGTGGTCAAGGAAGGCCCGTGGAGGTGACCCAGGAGGTAAGAAGGGACCAGCTGGGAGAGAAAGGATTGCCTCTCACTCGACTAATCCCCCATGGCTGGGACACAGCTCCCACGAAAGGCCGGCCGAGAGTCTTATAGAACAGACCGGGGCGACTGCGATCTGAAGAGGTTTCTGTGTTTATCGCCTGCTTCCTGCGGCTGGCATATGTCTGGTCTCATCTGCTGACAGGCTTGCAAAGTGTCAAGCCAAGTTTCCCGACAGGCAGAGCTGCCTTGTCAAAGAGTAAAGCTGGTGCTCAGAGCCCGGGTGAACCTCGGGAACAGATGGATCCCTGCTGGGTCAGGCCAGGGTGCACTCCATGGAGGAATGTCCGCTCTAGCCCAGGGACCTGGCTTACATGGTGGCCACAATCAATCCAGCCATGAAAACCAATAGATGTTTTTCCCAAGCCAATCGGTCTTGTGGATTCAGAAGCAGGGAGTCAGCAGGTTTGCAGAAGAGGGGCAGCCACAGCTGAAAGAGGCCTGGGGACACGCAACCTCAAACCTCCCTCCACTGCGTCTGGCTCGTGGGTGCTGCTGTCATCCGGTGCTGACATGCCCCAGAAAATGCAATTGGACATGTGTGTTCTAAGGAGTGTGCTCTTGGCTATTGTCACCTCCTGGGTAAAGGCTAAGCCCCTCTCTGTGAGCACCCCATGGTCTGAGTGGGTAACCTCGGGGGAGCCCTGGGCTGTGAGGCTGAGTTTCCACCTCAGAGGTCCCCAGGGGCTCTCCCGGTTCAGCTTTCATTGTCTCAATGTATGGATTTTACTGACCCTCCCTAAGCCTGAGTCTGGAGTCTGACATGGGCATAAATAAAGTTTCCTTCCCAAGTCTCCAAGAGCTACAAGCTTGCAGGACTCAGGGTAGGACCTGTAGCAGGGTCTAGACCTCCACATCCAGGTGACACAAGGACTTCACCCTGCCACCGCTCCCGAGACAGCTGGTACTCACAGGTGGGGACACACCCCAGGGATATGCCCAGAATTTATGATGTGCCAAAAATTCTGTAGGGGAGAAATCCCTTCATTTCTCATGAAAGGTGTTGCCCAATCTGGTCACTGAGCCTCCCCCATGGAAAACCAACCTGTCCATTTTCTCCATCCATGCAGCCCCCACCTGTGTCATCTCATGAGCAGTGGGCTTCCTATCCTGTCTCTCTGTTTCCAATCTCGCACCTGACTGATCCGTTCTGCTCAGCACAGCTAGAGAAATACAGAGCAGATCATGTCACTCCACCGCCTAACATCCCCCAGTGGCCGCCTGCTGAACTGGGAATAAAGCCCCAAATGGTAGGATCCTGCACAGCCCCCTCCGCCTCCCTCTTCAGGCTCCCAGCACCTGCTGCGTCTCCAGGATGACCCCAGATGCTTTAGTGCTGTGGTAGCACCGCATTTGCAGGTCTCTCTCCTGAATGTGGCACCCGCTCCTCTCAGAGCTCATTTCTTCTCAGTTCCAGGATCCCCCCCCCCCGTTCCATACAAACCAACCAACCACAACCACAACAACACAGACGAACAAAAAGAAAACTGCCTTTTCTAACCATGTTACCTAATTCCCCCCTGCCCCCATCATCGCCTTACTGCTTGTGACAGATGCCATCCCCATGTGGCCGGTGTGCCCTCTCCTCTCCCTGCCCTGCTGACTTCGGGCTTAGCCACGTGACCTGTTTTGGCTAATGGACATGAGCAAATGTCATCCAAGCAGAATCTTTAAATGTGTTCAGGCGGCTGGGTTTGCCCTCTTCAACTCCTGCTATTTGCCACAAGAACGCTTTCCTGGGGAGGCCAAAGAGGCTGGACAGATGCTTGGTATGGCGTGAGTGTGACCTGCAGCCAGGGCCTCGACCGTCCCGCCAATCCCGAGTGAGGAATTATCACCTGCTCTTGCCATATCCTGGGCTTTTGCAGTGATTTGTTAGGCAGCATTGCTCCCACAGACTGATTAAATGCAGCGCTTTGCCACAGTCTAATTACGTTCTTTGTCTCATTGCTTGTCTGTTTCCCCCACGGAGGTTATAAACTCCGCACGAGCAGGAATTGTGTTTGCATTTTCCTGCTATAGCCTAGAACTGCAGGCGGTGCCTTGCACACAGGACTAGCTCAAGAACCAGTTATCCAACAGATGGATGGATACTTGGTAACCAGCTGATTATTGACATTGTATCAAGAATACCCAGGAAGAGTAAATCATTTGTATACTCTGTTATTGGTAACCAGCGTAATACACCTCCCACCTTGACTGAGAACCTAGGTTCAAGTTTAATGAAGCCAGGGAAACCTGCCCGCCCCCCAACAGTTTCAAAAGTTTTGAGATATAGGCAGAGAAATAACAGCAGGTTGATGCCACCGGCTTCATGTACCAGGTGCATTTTAATTTCATTCTAAAATTTTAGTTTGCAAACTAAAACATTACATGGAGTACTTAAATGAAAAATAAAAGAAATGGAGAACATATAGAGATATATATCAGAAAAAACATTAAAAGAACGTGCGTGTGCTGGGGGAGGAGGAGATATGGTTTATGAATCTAAACTCATAAAGAAAATGAACTGCGTTGGGTTCAACATAAGTCAAATGAATATCTTGTGTCGTCAGCCTGGTCTAATGAGTTTTCAGCGGGGAGAAGAGAAAGAACAAGACACAGAGATGATTTCATGGCTGAGGTGGGCTGTGACATTTAGGCTGATTTTTGGACAATTTACAGAGAAGACCATTTAAATTGGCCCCCTTGGAGGGCAGCAATTCTTAACCTTGATGTCCCACCTCATTAAGGAATCTCGAAAAATGTGTTACTTGTCATAAAGTCTTGTGTTTATACAAGGCATACAGGGCAGGGGGCCCTCTGGGTTGGAGCTGCTGCTTTGAAGATGCACCAGTGTCAGACAGGCATCAGGCAAATTTGCATAGGGGTTAAGCTAATAGGCTCTGGGCTCACACTGCCTTCCAGCTCTGCCACCTTCCAGCTCTGTGCGACCACTGCCAAGTCATCTCATCTCTTGGAGCTTTGGTTTCTTAATCTGTAAGCGGGGATGGAAGTCCAACTCACCAGTTCATAGTGAAGATGGGGAAAGTTAACCCAGACAACACAGGTAGGACCCTGTCTCCACAGAGCATGCGATGTGGCTGACTTCTATTGCTATTGCATTGGTGTGTTGGAAGCCAGTCTCAATTGGAAAAGGATCTCCAAGCTTGCTATCTTCAACTCCTCAGAACCTCCTCAAAGGCTAATCACTGTGGGGAAACTGAGGCTATGGATCAAGGAGCAAGACGGGGGCCCCTCAGAAAGGGGGCGGCACGCTGACGCAAGCTGATTTGGGGACTGAGAGAGGATGTTGAGCTACGAGCTTGACACTCCTAGAAGATTAGCCAGTGGTTTAACCTGGTGCATCTATGATGTTTCCTGGACACATTTAACACGCTTATGAAAGCTGAGTGGGGAACAGAAGAGCCTGCTATGAAGAAGAAGGGACCAAAGCCAGAGGGTTGGGGTGACCTTAATGACAAAGAGGACAGAAAGGGATAATATCTACCTCTTCCACCTGCTTCCTGATCCTGTGTGGATATGGGAAGACCCCAACCAACAGTCCCAGGAGTGGAGTCAAACGTCATTGATGGAAATGCTGAATTTACTCACAGGAAGAAGAATGAATGAATGCCAGGAGGAAGAAGAAGAAAAAGAAGAAGAGAAAGGAAGGGAAGAAACTGAAGCTGTCGTTCTTGACCTTGAGGGGCAATGCCAGATGTCCACACACCACAGAATGTTTTAGTAATTCACATCACTCATGGAGGCCCTAGAAACACAGAATGTCAGATGTGAACTGGAATTTCATGGATGTTTCATCTCATTCTTGGTCCCCTTTGGGATTGGAGAAATTTGGGATCGAATCCTGGCCGGTCTACTTACTGGCTGCGTGATCTCGGATAAATGACGTAATCAATCTAAGACGCAGTTTCATTGTTTGCAAAATGGGAATAAAAATGTCACGCAAGGCTTCCAGAAGTGAAGCAGAGCCAGAGGGCCGGTGTTCCCGTCAGGCCTCACGCACGTTCGTTCCATCTTACCCTGTCCACCCCAGTCTTCCAGCATCCTCAGTGGTCCCCAGCACCTGGTAAGTCTGCCCACCCCCGAGGTGTGAGTCTGGCCTGGCTCGGCTACTCCCAGTCCCACTAAGAATCTTCATATTGACAGGAGCCAGTGCCGAGGCTGCAGGGTCAGCTTCAGGAGGTTGGAGGGAACAGGGGCACGGAGGAGGCAGCTGTTCCCCTCTCCGGCTCATCCATCAGTGCGAGCCCCTGGCAGACATGAGGAATGATGCCCCTTCCCGTGCGCAGACACAGCGGAAAGAGGAAGGTGGGAGAGGGGAGCCCATCTGTCACTCAGCCTCACGGCTGCCCCTCCTCAGGGCAGGTGAGGAACGGCCGGCTGGCGGTGGCTTCCGGCAAGTCAGGGAGGCGCACCTCAGTTCTGCACTTCCCTGGACATCAATCCTTCCCTGCCAGCCTTAGGCACCCCTCTACCACCGGCTCCACTTCACGGCTCCTCCTCCTCCGTCCTGCAGGATTAATGAGGATGGGAAGATTCGCTGTTGTTGTGTGAGCAACTTTCCCAGAGGACCCTCCTGCAGGGACCGCGCGGCACCTCTCTCTGTCTAGTCACCTCCTCCCTGCATCCTCCACACTCACTGCTGCTAGAAGGCAAAACAGCTGGACCGATCAGCAGACGAGTGAGACATGGGAGCCACAGGGCGAGTGCACATGTTATTGTCCTGTGCCGCGATAGCACAGAGCCGTGTCAGCAGATAAGACCCCACACACAACAGAGAGAGGCTTGGAAACAGGAACATTAAGTGAAACCACGCACGGCAGGTCCTCGACTCATGTCATTTCATCCAACGGTGTTTCATTATAATGAGGATGAGAGAAAAAATGGGTTCAGGATAAGTCATTTTGCTCGAAGTCACCGATTCCAAGAACTCTTTGGTGATGCTAAGTGAGGACTCACCGTGCACAGGCAGAAGTGATGTGGCCCATTCTTTGCTTTAGCACAGCCTGGACGCCCTCAGAGGACAGGTGTTACTTTTCCTGTCCTGCCAGTCTCCACATCCTACCTTCCCCTCATACCTGGACTCCCAGCCCCAGCTTTTTCTTGCTGCTGTCTTATCATGGAGGTGGGACTTTGGGCCTGCTTCATTATCTGCCTCCATCATTCCCTCTGAAGCCGCCTAAACCCTAGAACAGAGGTTTCCATGGATTATATTTCTAAAAACATTCCTCTGGCCGGGCCCGGTGGCTCATGCCCATAATCTTAGCACCCTGGGACACTGAGGCAGGAGGACTGCCTGAGCTCAGGAGTTCCAGACCAGCCTTAGCAGAGCAGATATCGTTTCTACTAAAAAATAGACAAACTAGCCACGTGTTGTAGCAGGTGCTTGTAGTCCCAGGTACTTGGGAGACTAAGGCAAGAGGATTACTTGAGCCCAAGAGTTTGAGGTTGCTGTGAACTCTGATACCATTGGACTCTACCCAGGGCAACAGAGTGAGACTCTGTCTAAAAGAAATAAAATAAATATTACAGGGGTAATTAAATGAAAAATAAACTTTCCTCAAAATCACTCCTTGCAGCATCAGGGATGCCCAATCAAGTGCATGTCCATTAGGAGGGCATGAAACTGCACACACCAGAAAACGTTCCCATGGTGGCTTAAGTCCATCAGGGCCTGGGGTTCACATAGACGCTGAGTTCAGAGTTACACGTTTTCTTCTGTCGGCTGGGCCACTCAAGGATTTCATCTCTTCTGTCTTCCCACTCTGCCATTTTTAACACTATATCCTATTGCTTTATATGACCCCAAGATGACTGCACCAGCTTACTCCCTACTGGGAGGATAAAGACGGCACTCCCTTCCCCAGCCTGTGAGGTCCGCCAGAACCTCACCTCTACTTGAATCCACCTTCTTCTCACTCCTCGCTCCCTATCACTTTCTGGGTTTCAGCCCCACTCATTCTTTTCAGATTCCCAGACCACCACGCTCTCTCCTGCCACCAGGTCTTTACATAGCTTCCTCCTGCTACCTGCAGGTGGAGAGGTCTCTCCTTTCCCTTCTCTTTGCTGACTGCTACCCGGTCCTCAGCACCCACTCCCAACATCACCTCCTTCTGTTTCATCTCCTTTCTTAATAAAATTAAACGAAAAGTATTGAGATAGAATCCAAGCCCCATGTCATTCACCTGTGTAAAGTATACTGGATATTTAATATCTGTATAGAACTGTCCAACCATCACCACAATCTATAATTTTAGAACATTCTCATTGCCCCCAAAGAAGCCCCTCAGCCACTTAAAGTCACTCCCCATCTCCCCTTTTCTCCCTCCCCTACTTCCCACCATTGATATGTATGGATTTTCCCACTCTGGACAGTTTATATAAATGAAATTACACCCCGTGTGGCCTTTGGTGACCGGCTTCTTTTGCTCAACATGAGGTTTTGAGGGTTCCTCTCTGCTGCAGCACGTATCAACATCCACCCCCTTTCACTGCCAAATAATATTTTATTATATCTGCAGACGTGACACATTTTACTTATCGATTTGTCAGTGGATGGACTTTGAGTTGTTTCCACTGGTTGACTATCATGAATGATGTTGCTTTAACCTTTAACACAGATTTGCACGTGGACTTGTATTCTCCATTCTTTGGGTAGACACCCAGGTGCAGAAATTCTGGGCCATACAGTAATTCCAGGTTTGACCTTTTGAAGAATTGTCTGGTTTCTCCCAAAATGGCTGCACCATTTCATAGTCCCGCCGGCAACATATGGGGGTTCCCCTCTCTCCACACCCTTAACAAGCTGTTATTACCTGAATTTTTTTTTTTAATTGGAAATAGCCATCCTAGCGGGTATGAAGTGATGTGTCCTTGTGGGTTTGATTTGCATTTCCCGGACAGCTAATGATACTGGACGTCTTTTTGTGTATTTATTAGCCCTTTGCACATTGACTATAGCAAGATGTCTATTCAGATCCTTTGCCCAGTTTTTAATTGCGTGGAGTTCTTTTCTTCCCTGAAAATGAAGAGCCTCTGCTATCAATGTCCACTTGAACAGTAAACCTAGAAAATAAGTCTTTTCCTCTTAGAATGAGGAACACGTTTCTGCCGTGACAAGTGGGAGTTTGGCCTCAAAAAATAATTTAAAATCTGGGGCCTTGACAAAATGCCTTGATAGAGTCTGCTAATCCAGAAGGGAAGATTCAGACTCGAGGGAATTGTTTTGTCTGAAAAAGCTGCCGCCCAATTAATAGTCTGCGAAAGTAAAAATCTAAAAAAAAAAAAATCTTGCTTGAAAAACGCTAGGTCCTGGCAGTACTGTTTTGCTAATTGTGGTTTGCTCCCCAATCGGGTGAACGCTTCCATTCTGTTAGTCACTGGAGAATAAATAAACTCATTTGTCTGACCTCATTCCCCGACAAGGGCAGATGGAAATTCCACCGGGAAATTATAGAACAGCACTCCACTCCTTGCAAGGTGATTCTCTCCGCTTCTCTCCCCACCCAGGGCTCCTCTTCTGACATCAGCATCTATGATCTTCCTGGCTGAATTCTTCCCTAAAGGGTGCTCAGCATCCCAGCGTCAAGCCAACCTCCCCGCTTGTGAAAGGAATCCTGAGCTCCTGGGGAAGGCATGAAAGAAACCTGGTGGGAAGATTTGGGGGTCGCTGCAAGCTGGACCGATTTCCAAAGTAAAGGAAGTCAAGTACATCCCAGGAGCTGGAGGTGTATATGGTGCCTGCTCCTGTTGGCTTCGTAAGAAGGTCTCCAAGCAGAGCTCAAGGGGCTCTATGTCACTGTGCGGGGAGGGAGGGAGTACCAACATCTGAGAGGAATTAGAGCTTTGTTTAATGAAGATCATTGGCCTGAATCCCCAGCACAACAGGGATACACGGAAACCCCCTTGTAGAGCAAGATGCTTGAACGTACTTGGGCACAAAGGGCCTGGCAGGTAGACGTTAGCTTCTGTATTCTCAGGGATATGGTTTAATGACTTGTTCTAATATACAGGTAAGAGGAAGGAACTTCTTGTCCCAAGACACGTGTTTCAGCTTGGGGTTGTGACCGGAGCAAGTGATTTTAAAGGGTGAATCACTATTCCCTGTTCCAAGCAAGCACAGATGACCCCACTTCATAGATAGCCTGAAGTTCTGGGCCTATTCTGTCCTGGTACGGAATCAGGTCTGACCTGTGGAATAAGCAAAACGTTTGCAGAAGTAATGGCTTTGCAGAAGAATAGAGCAAGGAGGTAAAGGTGTCCTATTACTTATTTTTATTTTTTAGGTAATGAGAATATGATTTTTGGTTTACTGACTTTTTTTCTTTTCTGAGACAGGGTCTCAAACTGTTGCCCTGGATAGAGGGCCGTGGCATCATAGCTCACAGCAACCTCCAATTCTTGGCCTCAAGTGATCCTCTTGCCTCAGTTTTTCTGTTTTTAGTAGAGACAGGGGTCTCGATTTCATTCAGGCTGGTCTCAAACTCGTGAGCTAAAACAATCCACCTGCCTCGGCCTCCCAGAATGCTAGGATTATAGGCATGAGCCAAGCCTAGTAATGAGAATATTTTTTTCAGAAGAAATCTTCCTTAGAAATTCACTATACCATATGTAACAGATAAAAGCGGAATTAAGCTGACCCATCAGTTTTGGAAATAGGGGGATGGAGAGCTGGGGAGCAGAAACCAGGGTCACCAGCTCTTCCTGATTTGCCCAGGAATTCACCCCAAATCCCATGTCCCTGGAACCTCATTAGTCCCAGGCAAACTGGGACAGTTAGTCACCTGGGGGAATTCTGCTCACAGAGACTTCCTGGGGCTTCCCCTGGGAACCCCTACAGCTCCAGTAAGCCATGTAACAGAGGGTCTGGGGTCCCCATTGTTCATTTCCTATGTCAACCTTTGTGCCTTTGCTTAGAGAGGACCTTTAATAAATGTTACTTGAATTGAAATGACCTAGGACCTCCAGAACACAATTTAAATAACACTGTCATAAGAAAAATTCTAGGAAGAGAAAGGGGATGGGAGTGAGGAAAGGCTGCATCAGCCTTCTAGAATGTTCCATTCCTGGTCAGATGCTTGATGTCAGGTGTGTCTGCCTCTAGCACCCTTGACCTTGCCACCACACTGTACTTCCATGGGCTTTGAAGAGACCCCCAAAGGCCCTCAGCTTTCATCATCACTTTCCAAACATGCCTTGGATTTCATCCTCACAGCCATGCTGACTACTGGCCAGGATCCCGAGTCATATTGGGCAATGGCAGTGCTGGGATTCCAGTTCACTCAGGGGCTTCAAGGCTCCTTGAAGGTCACACGGCTGCAATTTGTCTCTGGCTGACGTTCTTTATACATGCAGAAGGAGTCTCTGAAGTTGTTGCAGATGAAACTGTTTATGTGCTTCTCCAGGGCCTTCAAATTCGGTGGAGAAGAAATAGGGTTGGGGGATTTGCAGACTTAGAGACCAACATCTGTTTCAGGGAAATACAACCGAAGGGGCCTTTGGATTTTTGAACAAAAGGAAACCAGACCAGATTGGAGGCCTCTTGACATGGCATAATGCCAGTTTAAGACGGTTAGTCCCAGAAATACCCAGTGAAATTGGCTTCAGGTGCCTTTGGACAAACACTCGGTGTTCCAAGTGAAAGTGAGACCAGGCAGGTTCAGGATTTAGGCTCAGAAGACTTGGTGGGTTTGAATATGGCTACTCGCTGCCCGTGCGACCTTAGACACAAGCTTGCTTAACCTCTGAGCCTCAGTTTCCTCCTCTGTAGAATGGGGGGGGCAATAATGAATTGCCTGGCGTGTACGGAGCTGCTCATCAATGTGGGGCATCATGTTGCCAAATAAATGTCTGTCTTTGGAATGGTCTTAACGCTCCTGGGGCTTCTGTGACAACATGCCACAAGCTGGGTGGCTTCAATAAGAGAAATGTCACAGGTCTGGAGGCTCCAAGTCCAAGGGCAACCAGGACGTGAGAGGAGCTGCCTCTTTTCTCAGGTCTGTTCCATGCCTTTGCCCAGCTTCCGGGGCTTTCCTGGCGATCTCCTCTGCTCGTAGAAGCATCACCTGGTCTCTGCCTTCATCTTCACACGGCCTTCTCCTCCTGCGCCCGTCCAGATCCAGCTCCCCCTTTTGATATGGACACGGGTCCTACTGGACTGGGGCCCAGCCCACAGTAACACAGCCTCATCTTAATGACATCTGTGTGACCGTATTTCCAATAACGTCACATTCGGAGACACTGTCTGAATTTGGGGGAAACGGATTTTACCCCTATCAGTAACTCACCTTCTAGACGTGTGAGTTAGTTGCCTGCAGCAAAGGGGTGCTGGGATGGCTGGTATGCCCCCATTCCCTCCAGACTTGCTTCCTCATCCTGTGTTCTTGGTAACGCTGGTCTGAGGCCCATCTCTGTCACAGGAAGCAATTTTATCTGTTTCTCTTCCCGCCCACCTCAGCACCCAGAGCCTTCCCTGGCACTCTGCAGACACGCCATAAATATTTACCGAGTGAACGAACGCGCCATCTTATTTAACCCTCAGATGCGTCGAGGATCTGATCATCATTACCTGATTTTTTGATTAAAAAAAAATGGTTTGTTTATACTCAGAGCTATTGTACTGTGGATCAAGTTCCTGTATGGCTGTGGGTCTTCTAGAACACTCCAGACTCCTGAGTGCACTGAACTGTCAAGAGGTATCTGTCTAATAAATTTCAAGGCCCCTTCAGGAATCTCCACCAGAATATCCTGGAGTCTCTATTTAACAACAACAACAAAATGCCTCCAGGGGCCTAATCAGATCAGATAGGTTTGGTCACAGCTGCCTGAGGATGTAGACATGCCGGTGGAGAGGGAAGGGACCTCTTCCCTGCGGATTTGGGTTTTTATCTGATCGGTGAATTAGATAAAAGATCGACACCCATTCGCTCCCTCTGCCTTCCTTGATCTGTCTTCTCTCTGCCAGGCAACAAGGCGTCTTTAGTATTTAGATGACTCCAGATACATTTCAATGAGTAATAGGATAATTTTTGTGTCAACATTTATAACAGACCAGAAATTACATCTTTGGAAAGTCCTTAAACCTATGAAAAATACAAATTAGATGGCCACTTACCAAATCTGTGAGCAGGTTCATGGTTTTGCAAAACGGATATTATCTCCCTCCCGATTGATGTGGTTAGTATGCGGCACTAGTAACACGTCGGAAACATTCCTGCCACACACGCACACACACACACACACACAATGCAGCCAAACCTGATCGAACCACTGAATCTAACTACTACAAAGTCACGGGAATTCAGGGGAGAGAAGAAAATGTCAACCGACAATACGCCTAGACTAAACTGCATCCAGAATGCCGGACATTTATAGAGCACATGATTCAGTTTCTCCAACAGATAAATGGCAAAAGTAAGATACATTTTAAAAGGAAGACGAAAACCATGGGTTTAAAAAGCCTCTGGAGACAAATCAACTAAATGCAATGTATGAACTTCGCATCCTGGTGTAAATCGATCAACTGTTCAAAACTTGTGATGCAACAGGGAACCTTGAACAACAAGGAGACATCAGATCAGAGTAAAGCATCGCTGTGAATTGTCAGGCGTGGTAAAGACCCTAACCTGCCGTTAAAAAAAAAAGAATCCTTATTATTTAGTCCTGAATCGCCAGCTGAGAACCTCTGAGCGTCTCTATTTATTCAAAACGCATCGGGGTGACTTTGATGAGACCAGTTAAGTTTGAGAATAACTGCCAGAGGATGTAAATACGGGGGTGATGAGGGAAGGAACCACTTTTTCTGTGATTTTACGTTTTCTTGGGAAGGAATATTACTTTCCGAAATGCCCTAGCATCTCTCTGTTACGAACTTAGCAGGTAAATATATACACGTTGAAAATCTTAGAATGAATGCCTAGGAGTTGCTTCAAAATAATTTGAAGGTGGCAAGGGGTATGAGTCAAGATAAAAACAAAATTAGCCTTGAGTTCATGGTAATCAAAACCGAGAAATAGGCCTATGGAGGTCCATTACGCTGTTGTTTTTACAATTTTATGTTTTAAAAAAGAGTATTTCAAAATGTATATGAAAATACCACACTGTACCCTGTGATTGCCTTAATATACACAGCTATGATTTAATTTTAAAAAATCTAAATAAATAAATAAAAGAGTTTAAGTGTTCCAGACACCACTGTGATTGTATTTATAAAAAGGTACCGTAACCTTTCAGAGATCTATACAGATCTATTTCCAGATGAAATGACATAATTGTATGGAATTTGCTTTAAAGTAACTCAGGGTCTGGTACGTAATAGGTAAAATACCACTGGCCATTACTTGTTAATTTTTCAAAATACACAGTGGCCACACAGAGTTCTTTTTATTATGTTCTCTACTTTTATATGTTTGAAATTTTTCCTAATAAAAAATTGCAACCAGGCATGGTGGCTGGCACCTGTCCCCTCAGCTGCTTGGGAGGCTGAAGCAGGGAGGATGGCTTGAATCCTGGAGTTCGAAGCTGCAGTGAGCTATGATTGCACCACTGTGCTCCCGCCTGGGCAGTACAAGCAGACCCCATTCCTCAAATAATTAAATGAATTTTAAAAAATTGCAACGCAGAAAGAAGGGGAGTTATTTCCCAAAACATATTTTATGATGCTGTTACAACTTTGATATCCACTGCAGACAAGACACTTTGATCAGGAAAATTACAGGCCAGTCTCCCTGATGAACCCAGAGGCTGACATCCTAAAACAAATCTAATTAAAATGTTAGAAAACTAAGTCCAACAATATTAAACAATATATATGACAAAGAGATGCAAGACTGGTTCAACGTTGGAAAATGATGATTTGATGTTACAAGTTGACTTGTGAGCCACCAGAAGGGGCTCAAGTCCTAACCCCCAGGACCTGTCTATGAGCTGATTTAGCAAGAAGCTCTTTAAAGATAATCAAATTAAGACGAGGTTATGAAGGTGGCCCCTAATCCACTAGGACTCGTGTCTTTATAGAAAGAGGAAACGTGGACACAGAGATAGACACGCTCGAGGAATGGTGAGGTGAAAACACAGGGGGAAGATGGTTATCTACAGTCCAAGGAAGGCCGGAGGCCCCCAGAAACAGGAGGGAGGCCTGGGACACTTCCGTGGTGATCCTCAGAGAATTCAACCCTGAGAACAGCTTAATTTTGCATTCTTGCCTCCAGGATCATGAGACGATACATTGTTGTCATTGAAGCCCTTTCCCCCTGGAATTAGTTGATGCTTCTAGGAAACTAAACAATGTAGCTCACCATGTTAATAAAAGAGAGGAAACACAATCTTCTCAATACTTGTTGAAAAAGCAACCCGTAAAATTGAGCTATTATGAATGATAATGATGATGATGAAATAAGCCTTGGAAACTAGGAATACAAGGGAGTTTCCTTAATGAAAAGAGAGAGCTACCAATATGAAAAAAGAAAAAAAGAAAAAAGAAAAACTGGCTGGGTGCCTGTGGCTCAAGTGGCTAAGGCACCAGCCACATACACCCAAGTTGGCAGGTTCGAATCCAGCCCAGGCCACCAAACAACAATGATGGCTGCAACCAAAAAATAGTTGGGCGTTGTGGCGGGCATCTGTAGACCCAGCTACTTGGGAGGCAGAGGCAGGAGAATGCTTGAGCCCAGGAGTTGGAGGTTGCTGTGAGCTATGATGTCATAGCACTCTACCTAGGGCAATACCTTGAGGCTCTGTCTCAAAAAAGAAAAAAAATCTAAACAAAAACAAAACAAAATCCTTGCAGCAAGCACCATGCTTAATGAAGTTAGACCCAAGGAGGCTGCTGCAGGGAGTTCACTGGCACAGCAGCCAGGCACAGCCTAGAGGTCAGCTTTGGCCTCTTTGGCTGTCCCACCTTGTGTGTGTGCATCTAATGGGCAAAACCTCATTTGCCTCCAGTAAACGCAGCTACAAGGCAGTTGGAGAATTTTAAAAAAGATTCCCAGTTCTTTACACAGAAGGACGGTTGAACAGAGAGAACCGAGCCTAAGAATCTACCATACACCCCGAGAAGCCTGTTTACTTACTCCTGTTTACAAATATCGCTTGCATGTTTACGATGACATCAGAAAGGCTGGGAAGCACATCCCTGGAGACACTCTCTTGCACAGGTGCGTTGGTTAAATATTCAAGAGCGCTCGTGGTAGCATAGCTCAAAATAGCAAAACAGTAGGAAAGAACCCAAATGTCTTTTGGCTCTAAAATGTATAAATAAATTGTGATACAGTCAACAACAGATACGTAAATGGCGGCAAAACGAATAGCCTGATGAATACACATATGAATATGTATGAATCTCACATACATAATGTAGAGAAACATATCAAGGGTACAAACGAATACATAAAGTGATGATTTTATGGATATAAAGGTCAAATTTGGTAAAACTAAACAATGTGTCATTAAGGCACACACACACACATACATACGGTAGTCACCATCAGGTTGTGGTTTTCTTTCTTTTTTTTCTTTTCATTTTCTCAGTTATTGTTTTAAAACGTTCTGATTCTACTCTTAGAGAGTTTCACTTGTACCCCTGTAAGATAAACCTCAAAAATGGTCCCTCCAATCCCCCTCCCTCCACCTGTTCCCCCCCTTCCTTCTCCCTCCCCCCTCCCCAGGCTGTGGTTTTCAAGGGCACCAAAATGACCTAAGGGTCTTTTTATAACCAGATTCCTAGATCTCTCCTTCAGAGTCTGACTCAGTGGGTCTGAGGATGGGGCCAGAGAATCTGTATTTCTAACACATTTTCAAGTAACCCTGATGCTTCTGGTCCAGGGATCATCATTCTGAGGATTGCTGCCGTAAAACCCTGAATGGGAGTGTTATATAACCACCAAATACGGGAGAGCTGTCAAGCAAAACAAAATAAAAAATGGTTCCATAAAATCCTTCTGTTTTATGCTAACTTTTCTCTGTTGAATCATCTCTTTGACTATGCAGTGAGTTATGGACAACGGGAATAGCCTGAGGAAATATTGAAGATAGATTTAAGAAAAGAAGGAAGAGAAGAGAAAAAAGAAAAGAGGGTGGCACCTGTGGCTCAGTGAGTAGGGCGCTGGCCCCATATACTGAGGGTGGCGGGTTAGAACCTGAGCCCAGCCAAACTGCAACAAAAAATAGCCGGGCGTTGTGGCAGGCACCTGCAGTCCTAGTTACTGGGGAGGCTGAGGCAAGAGAATCGCCTAAGCCCAAGAGCTGGAGGTTGCTGTGAGTTGTGATGTCACAGCACTCTACCGAGGGTGACAAAGAAAAAAGAAAAGAAAAAACTAAAAGGAGCATTCATTGAGCTCCATCTGGGTACCACCGAGGAACGCAATGCATACATCTTTGCCCTATTTTGCAGATGAGGAAATGCAAGGACAAAGTGAGGAATGACGGTCACCCCACCACAGTGAGTGACTTACTATAAGGTGCGGCTAGAATTCAGACCGAGATGGGGTGGCCGAGAGTCTACTTTTGGCCAACAAATCAGCGTTTCAGTCTCCCTGTCTGCCAATCGCCTGCACCAAAATGGCGTGAGGTGTTTTATACATCAAATTCCCAAGCCTCAAGCCAGGCTACCACATTAGACTTTGTACAGGAGGGCCTTGGAATCTGCACTGAGTAAGCTCCCTGAAGGATGCTCGTGGATATAGAAAGTCAAAACTGGGAGCATCATTTTGCCGTGTGTGGGGGACAAGAACGCACAAGATCATGGGCCGGCTTGAGCTCCTTGAAAAGAAGAGCAACGCATTCTTAAACTAAATGTGTGCACGGGAGGCGGGGTGCACTCAGGACAGATGAGTTAGGGGATCTATCCCGTGTGTGTGGCAGTAAACTGGAGATGCAAAACGTGAAGATGGGGTGATGCCAGCAAGGGGGCTATTTCTCCCATTTCATACAACAAAGCGCTTCTACTTAAAAGGCTTGTAGTAATTAGAGACGTGCAGATGTCCGTTTCATCACACTTTGCACGTACAAAAATATTAACCCCAAGGCGACGTCTGCAGCGAACAATCCGCCTCCTTTCCCAACGTTCAAAAGCAGACAACAAAGGCGTTGGGATCACAGTGGGTGCTGCAGCCTTTGTGTGTCCTGGCGCGGGCTACCTTGGAAAGGAACACACAAATAGGAAGAGCAAGCCTCCAGCCCTCCCAGATGGGAGAACTCCTTTCCATAGCAGCAGGGATTTGGCTTCTGGTAGGACTACAGCATGGGGTTTGGGTAATTTGCATATTTTGAATCTGTTACTTTCACCCAAGTGCTTTTAGTTACAAAATCCTTTTCACCAAGGCCCGAGAGAATAATAAAACTAGTGCCCCCAGAATTCAGAATTTGAGAAAGATCTTGTTCTCAGAAAGATAACCTTGGCCATCAGAAAGGTTTGGGATCAAAAGGAGATGAAGGAAAAGAAAGGATATGTCTATTGTCATGACTTAAAGAAGAGAAGATAGTCTGGCATCTTCCAGGTGGTTTAAGAAACCTCCATGTGGCCGTGTTTTGCAGAAAACAATGGAAATTTCTTTTTGCCTTTGTGTATGTGTATTAGCATCTGCCCAGCCCTTCATACTTAGCTGAGCTTTGACTATAAGCTCCGTAATTTATTTAACTGGATGATGGTCTAACATTTTATCAACCTCTGAGTCCTCTTCTAATAATTTTGTTATGGTTAATCATCAAGCCTCAATAGCAGAGAAGCACAAATAAGCAATTCAAAAATTAGAAGTTCCCATACCTACTTCATCAAGACTCATTTCATAAAAAGATCTAGGGCCAGGAGACCAGCAAAAAAGCTGGGAAGGAGGTAGAACCATCTTCCCGACTTGGCAATTCAGCTGCCTCTTCCCTGTATTCCTCTCCCACTTGACAATTCAGACTTGAAAAAAATGTTTAATTTCTAGATTTCCAGATGGAGTCCAAGAAGCAATGGATGACATTGTTAGGCTAAACCAAGCCAGGTCTGACTCAACAACAACAATAAAATAAAACAAATGAAGGAAACCTTATCTAAAGTTCATCTGCAGTTTCCTAACAGCCTCAGCATTTCCAGTTTTAGTCTGATTCTTGTTTCATCATCCCAACAATAAATGTGTCCAATTTATGAAATAAAAGAAATGAGTTAGGGGATCTATCCCATGCCTCACAGTTCCAACTTGGCTTTTGTTTCCCCCTTTTATTCTCCAGCTTTTAAAAAAATGAGTTAAACTCAAATATCATTGAATAGGCAAAATTTGAAATCAAAAGAATATCGAATTTCATGTACCTTACTTTAAGAAATAAGGATCCCTTTTGAAAATCAAGTACTAACTTGAATTGAAAGCATGAGTCACAAACATATTTTAGTTTTGACCATGAACGTGTGAAGGCTTGATTTGCTACATATGTAACGTTTACCAAGTTGGGATCCACCTGTTCCAGTTCTAGAATGGTAAAAAGAAAACACTTAACACAGGATTCTGGATGTTAAGAGACCTAGCTCCTTCGGTTTGCAGTTTTGAGTTTCTGTCATCACTCGGGGGAGGTCATACCCCAGCTCGTCCACTGGTCACAGGAGACTTCTATAGGGAAGCCACCTTGCCTGAGCTCAACCTAGATCAGCTAACATGAGATAACTCCCATACCTACCAGAACAAATGAGTGTGAGTTTGGGGATAATTTGTTATGTCTCTCTTTTGTGTTAAAAGCTAACTGATACAGGAACATAGCAGTGTAATTCATAAGCTCTTATTTCATTCTGCAAAAACTTTGTCACCAAAGAATTCTGCAACTCACCATCTCATTGATTTCCTATAACAACTCGGTGATGTAAGTATTATTATGTCTACTTTAGAAACAAGAATACTGAGGCTTATTCTATGTTGTGGACGTATCTGAGGAAGTCTCCCCATGCCACAGCACTTACCTGGGACCTCCTCTGCCTTAGTAAGTCTTGAACAACCTGGCTTGGTAAACCTCTTATGTAGGACTCAACATAAGCTTGGACATAGCTGATTGGACCAGCAATGGGCACCTGACTCCAGAGCAACCAATCAGATCTCTCTTGAGAAAGTGAATTAAGATAAAGAGACTAAAACTGTTTATGGATGAAAGATCATATTGACCAAGGATTAGTTACCCTGCTGGACCATGTAAAAGCAGAGAAAAAGATGAATGTGTGAGAGAGAGAAAGAGAGAACATAATAAAGCAGAGATGACAGCCATGCTATCAGCTATCGCCCTGGGTAGAGTGCCATGGCATCACAGATCATAGCAATCTCAAACTCTTGGGCTGAAGTGATTCTCTTGCCTCAGCCTCCCAAGTAGCTGGGACTATAGGTGCTCACAACACCTGGCTATTTTTTGGTTGCAGTTGTCATTGTTGCTTAGCAGGCCTGGGTCAGGTTTGAACCTGCCACCCTAGGTGTATAAGGCTGGCACCCTTGCCGACTGAGCTACCAGCACCGCTGGAGGCAGAGCTTTTGATTTTCCTTTGGAGGGCTAGATTTCTGTTCCTGATTCAGATTACACCTTGCAACCCTTCAATAAACTCTCCTTTAACTTGTGCTAGCTTGACAAGATTTTAGTTCTTTGTATCCAAAAGAGATTTAATCATAAGAGCCTATGCACAGTCTCGGCGCCTGTGGCTCAATTGCCTAAGGCGCCAGCCGCGTACACCTAAGGTGGTGGGTTCGAATCCCCAGCCTGGTCCCGCCAAACAACAATGACGGCTGCAACCAAAAAATGGCCATGCATTGTGGTGGGCTCCTGTGGTCCCAGCTACTTGGGTGGTGGAGGCAGGAGACTCACTTGAGCTCAGGAGTTGGAGGTTGCTATGAGCTGTGATGCCATGGAACTCTACCCAGGGGGACAGCTTGAGGCTCCATCTCAAAAAAAAAAAAAAGCCTATGCACAGGCTTGTAAGTGGCCATTACAGGCTCAATGTATCTCTCTCCACGTTCATCAAAGTTCATATACTGAAGTCCTAACCCAGGACTCCCTAATATATTTGGAGATAGTCTTTATAGAGATTATGAAGGTAAAATTAGGTCACATGGGTGGGGCCCCATTCCAACATGATTAGTGGCTTTATCAGAAAAGGAGACTAGGACCCAGGCACACTCAGAGGGAGGACCATGTATGGACACATGGAAAAGACGCCGTCTGTGAGCTCAGGAGAAAGCCTCAGAAGAAGCCAACCCTGCCAGCCTTCCAGCCTCTAGACTGTGAGAAAATAAACTTCTTTTGTTGAAGTCACCTGGTCTGTAGTATTATGTCATGGAAGCCTCAGCAAAGTAACACGGTGGCAAACCCTTTCTTATTGTACTGTGACAGCAACACTTGCTCCTCAAAATCTGCACCCCATTTCTTGTCAAACCGGGTCATTACCAGGCACTCTTCTAGTGAGAATGGGAAAGGAGCAAAAAAATCAAAATTAGAGCAAAATCAAAAAAGCATTGAGGGGAAGATGGACTATATTAGTGCCTTTTAAGGTGCAGAAAAAAAGAGAGAGAGAGAGAGATTGAGAAAGGGGAAGACAAAGAACCCTGTGGGTAATTAGCAAGTCAGTAAGTTCATTGAAGGCATACAATGAATGGATTATGAATTTCATCACAGATTCTCTTTAATTAATTGCTTATTGTGGACTCAGAATGATTAACATGAACTATGCTTTTATGGTAGGACAGAATTCCTCAGTACACTGGAGAAGGAGTTGCATTTACTGAGTACTGACTATGTACCAGGAGCTTATATCTTTTAATTCTCACAGTAATCCTATGTCGAAGGTTCTGTTATCATTACCACTTAATGCATATAACAGATAAAACCAGGGCTCACAGATGAGAAATATTTTGGCCAAGGAGTCCAAGATGTCACAGGAATGTAGCTCTTTTTACTTTAAAAAATGTTTAATTTCTAGACTTCCAGATGAAGTCCAAGCAGCAGTGGATGGAGTGTGCCTGTGTCCTAGTCTCCTTTACTTATAAGGACGCTAATCATGTTGGAATAGGGCCCACCCATGTGACCCTTGGATGACATCTTTAGGCTAAACCAAGCAAGGTCTGACCCAACAGCAACAACAGAGTCAACGTCTATTGTTCAACACCCCAATATCCATTCTCTGTTCTTTTGGTAACAACACATCCCAATTTTCCCTGCAGAGGCCCCTTTCTCCCTTTTTCTCTCATGTGGTTTAAGTGGGGCCATCCCAGGCTGGGGTTCCACATCTCTGGCCAAAGTAACACATTGGAGATAAGTCCATAATTCCAGCTGGTCCCGTGAGAGGTGGCTATGGTTTGGATGTCATTTGTTGCCTCTAAAACTCGTGTTGAAATTTTATTTCCAGTGTGGCAGTGTTAGGATGTGGGGCTTAGTGGGAGGTGTTTGGGGCACAGGGTGGATCTCTCATGAACTGGTTGGTGTCATCACTCGGGAGCAGCTGAGTTCTTGCTCTGGAGACAATGAATTACTTCCCCTGAGAGTACATTGTTATTAAGCTGGGAAGCCCCTTGGTCTTGCCTCTTGGCCTGTGTCTGCTTTCCCTTTGACCTTCTCTGCCATGTTTTGAGCAGCCCTCACCTGAAGCCAAGCAGATGCCAGCGCTGTGCTTTTTGAACTTCCCAGCCTCCAGAATCATGAGTTAAGTAAACCTTTTTTAAAAAATAAAATGATCCAGGCTCGGCACCTATGGCTCAAGTGGCTAAGGCTCCAGCCACATACACCTAAGGTGGCAGGTTCAAATCCAGCCCGGGGCCCGCCAAACAACAATGACAGCTGCGACCAAAAAATAGTCAGGCATTGTGGCGGGTGCCTGTGGTCCCAGCTACTTGGGAGGCTGAGGCAGGAGACTCGCTCGAGCCCAGGAGTTAGAGGTTGCTATGAGCTGTGATGCCACGGCACTCTACCCAGGGGGACAGCTTGAGGCTCTGTCTCAAAAAATAAATAAATAAATAATAAAATAAAATAAAATGATCCAGTCCTGGGTAGTCTGTTACAGCAACACAAAAAGGACTAAAACAGAGGTAGTACACTTTGGAGAAACTAAGGAGATTTCAGGGGCAATGTGAAATCTATCCCCTGCCCTACTTTCCCAAAGTACAGATGTGGAAGCGCCCTACACCCCCCTGAGCACAGGCGAGGGTGACAGCCAGCCCTGCTCTGAAGTTCCATTTCCCTCCATTTCCCTCGCCACAACCACACATAATTTCCCACAACTCTGCTCTGAGCTTTTCCTCAGTCTTCCTCTCACCCCGTACCTTTCCTTCTCTAACTCAGCCCAGGTCCTTTCACCGTGCCTTCTAATTCCATGCTCTTGCTGCTGTTCATTCTTCTCTCCGAGCCTGACCCTCTCCCAGTTCCCTGGCAGGATGTTACCAGGGAGTGGTTGGTAGACACTTCGTATTTCTGTCCTTTTCACCTGTCTGCTTTCCTCTTTTCTCTCTATAGTGCTATTTGAAAAATATTAAGATCTATTGTTCATCACAAATTGGGTAACTGGTTCAGAGTCAAGTGTCTAGAAACCACGCACATTTCCCAAAACCTGTGATCATCGTCACCTTCTCTCAGGAGTTCTTTGGCAATTTTGTTTCATATTTACCACCCCATTCCATGAGGTTTGAATACCACAGATATACACTGTCTCTGTTTAGGTACTGTGGCCCTCTGCAGGGCCCTGAAATTGTCATATACAGATTCCCCTCTCCCATGAGCCAATTTTCACCTCCTTGGGAGCAATATCGTCCCTGCTGATAATGCGTGAGTGTGTGTGTTTCTGTGTGCGTGTGTAAGAGGGCAGGGAGAAGAGAGAGAGAACCCAGCCAAACTAAAGACGTGCTCATAGTAACATCTCCTTAATTATTCTGTTTTTTACAATGGACAGAGTTAGCTCCAGAGGCAAGTCTGATAATTTGCACTCCAACATACTGAAAGACATTAAAAACTTCCATTTGTTCCGAGCTCATTAATGACTGTGAGCATCAGAGACAGACTTATTCTGGCCTACCGTACCCTTCTTTGAAACATGATGGAAGCTGCTTTTGTAAATTAAGGTGGCAACACCGTTGATAATTAAAACATCGCAGGCATTCCAAAATGCTGCGATTTGCAACGCCGGTTTTGATGAATGCCTGCAACCCGGCTGTGAAAATTGGGACCTGTAATTTGTGAGTTACAGTAACTGCTAGTGTTTATTAACCTAGCAGGTCAAATTCTGGTTTCATGGTCTTATATACACATATATATCATCATCCTATTAAACTTCAAGTTGAAAGCCGACTGGAGAGGAAAATAATCACCCCCAGGTAATGCGTCACCTTTGAAGACAGAGGTGAGAACAGAGTGTACGGTTTTTTCCTCTCTCCCCACCCTGTCTCTCTTGGTTAACTCATTCCTCTCAACGGTTTCTGTTTAATTCCTTCTTCCTTTTTTTTTCACATGCTGGCAGCTCCATGACTGCACTGCCATCCTTCTCATCCCACACAAAAATCTTCTTGCTTTCAAACTGGGTTATATAGTAACTCCCGGGGCCATCTTCCACCTTGCTAAGATCCACCCATCCATTTGAGGATAGGAGTGATTCCTCCGTGCTGGAGACTACAGTGGGCCTTGGCGTACACTCAAAGTGCTACAGATAGCTCTCACAGAGCCCTATGCGCCAGACACGATGCAAATCTTTTCACATATATCATCTTCCTTAATCCTTGCAACTTCCTGTGATAGACCAGACCCAGACCCCAACCTCAAGATGTTTATTATGCAGTGGGAACTGGCTGCTTTGACCTACATACCCGCAAGGTTTGCAGTGTCTTACACAGAACAACAACTGGGCTTGATAAATGGCGGTTAATACAATGTAACTAGACTCAAAATAAATTTGAAAACCTCTCAAAAAGTAGTCCTAGCTGGACATAATGGAGAGAGGTTAAATATTTGACCTTGGGCTTCAGGAAACATGCAACACAGTGGCTGAAAGCACAGGCTTCGATATCAGGCTCAGGTGGTGGGTGGCTCCCACGTGGCTTTTTATTAGCTGAGTAAGCCTTGGGCAAGTTCCTTAAATTCTTAAAGACTATTTCTTTATCTGAAAAGTGATGGTAATATCATTCCCAACAAATAGGACCACGTGGATTCAATGATGCAAGCCTCCTAAGGGTGAGTGCAATGTCTGGCATGGATAACACAGTCAATATAGTTGAGCTATTATTGGTATAATAATCCACTATATTTTGCATGGAAATCCTTCCTGTAATGTCAAGACACTTGAAGCTTTCAATTAATTAAACATTTTTTTTTTAGTATCTACTCTGTACAAGACACAATGTTGGCACCGTGGGGGATGCGAGAGCTCAGAGCTGATCTCTTGCGGCTCCCACCCTAATCATACCGTGATTAGAGATGTGTGTGCATGTGACTGTCGGGCCCCCTCTACTCAGGGCTGCCTTTGAGGGCTGTGGCCTGTGTGGTTGCGCCCAGCCCCTTGCTTGGTTTAATGCTCTGTGGTCATCATCTTCAAACTCCTAATAACAAGGGGCCCCATATTTCATTTTGCAGCGGAGCCCACAAATCGTGTAGGCAGTCTGCCCAACTGTAAGATCTGGAAGGGCAGATTCTGCGTCTGTTTTGTCCACACCGTGGCCCAGAGCCCAGCTACAGAGATGGTCCATAGTTAGTGAACGGAGGGAGAATGGGGGTGGCTTGCAAGGCAAACACGCTGAGGACTAGGGCACACGCCTCGGCTTGGGATAAAGGAATTTCGCAGACTATTCCAGGGAGGAGAACATTTAGGGTAAAAGGAGGGTGCTCTAAAAACTCCAAAGTGCTATTTTAAATTTCATTTTGGTCACGGTACAAATTAATATAGACTATTTTAACAATGTCCTACCATCTTTGAGGGTATTTATGGGAAAGAAAATACATATGAATATATTGAAAAGCAAATATTATTTTAGGAAAGCTGATGAGAAAAACATGTGTGGGAACAAAAGGGTAGAGACTTAGGTTTTTCCTCGCCTGGGAGGAATTTTTCTCCCTATGTCTCCAGTGGTGAGGAAGACCTGTCCAGGGCAGGCTGGTGGCTGTTGATGTTTTAGTGACCAGAAATATGCTGTGGGAACTTAGCTCTGGGTTATGGCAATTAGCCTAAGGTAAATTGTTTTCCTTACACATCATTTTACTTAGAGCTGCAGTTTCCAAGAACCTAGCAACCACGTTTAGTGAGAACTTACTATACTTTTGATCCAAATTTGATTGAATCCATGAATGCAAAACCTGCAGAGATGAGGGCTGACTGACTGCATTTGGTTATGTTAAGGCAAAAGTGCCTTTCTTTTAAATGTGTCTCTACAGTGCGATGCTAGTAATTTTGATGGGACTGCATCTTGACTGCATGGTTAAGTTTAATATCCGTCCAGACACGGGTAAAGGCACATCAAGTTGTAACTGTTTATTATATCTATTTGTCCATCCTTCCATCCACCCACCCATTCATCCATCTGTCCATTTATCTACCTATCTATCCATCCATCCATCCCTCCAACCACTCACTCACCCATCCATCCATCCATCTGTTCATCCCTCCATCTACTCACCCACCTACCCATCCATCTGTCCATTCCTCCATCCATTCACCCATCTATCCAATTTACCCATTTTTCCATCCATCCATCAATCCATCTGTCCATCCCTCTATCCACTCACCCCCTTATCTATCTGTCCATCCATTCATCTATCCCTCCATCTACTCACTCTCTTTATCTATCCATCCATCCACTCACCCACTTATATGTCCATCATCCATCCATCTATCCATCCATTCATCCATCCACTCACCCACTTATCTATCCATCCATTCATCCATCCACTCACCCACTTATCTATCTATCTGTCCATCCATTCATCCATCCCTCCATCCACTCACCCACTTACCCATCCATCTGTCCATCATCCATCCATCTATCCATCCATTCATCCATCCTTCCATCTTCTCACCCTCTTATCTATCCATCCCTCCATCTACTCACCCACTTATCTATCCATCCATCCATCTATCCCTCCATCCACTCACTCACTTATCTATCCATCCCTCCATCTACTCACCCTCTTATCTATCTATCCATCCATCCATCCATCCACTCACTCACTTATCTATCCATCCATCCATCCATCCACTCACCCACTTATCTATCCATCCATCCATCCACCCACTCACCCACTTATCCATCCACCCACTCACCCACTTATCCATCCACCCACTCACCCACTTAACCATCCATCCATCCATCCACCCGCCCACAGTGTCACACCTTGAGCAATGAGAATAAAGGAAGCTGTTTGTATCAGATGAGGCATGATCCAAATTTTTTATCTTTGGTTTAAAAGAAACAACACCCAGGGAGAGGCCCATCAAGGTAAATTCTAATCTGAAACCCTTGGCAGTTGTTGCTTTTCAGGGTTGTGTGAGGTTAGTTACTTTCCCATTAATTCACTAAAAATTGAAAATGGAAATTAAGGAAGAGGGCAGACCACTCCCTGGGGGTAACTCTCCCTACAGAGCACCTCTCCTCAGTTCCCCATCCTGTCCACACATAGAAGCCCTGAGTTCCAGTCCTGTTTGGGCTATCCTGTCATTTTTGATGAATTACTTAATCATTCTCTGCATCTGTTCCTTCCTGAGTCACCAGGATGCTGTGGGGGCATGTGACATAAAATTAGGTTATTTAGAGGAAAGGCATATAGGACTTCTACACTGAGGGTCAGAGTTCTGATTCTTTGGCAGAGACTGGGATGAAACAGTTGCCTCTCCAATCTGCTGGGGTCAGGTATCACAGTGAGGAAGCAGCCTGCCGGCCACGCCAGGGACACTCATGGTCATGTCAGTGCGCGCTGAGGTGTCTGCTCAAGTAGGTCTTTTGTCACTGGGACATGTCCCATCATGCAGCCAGCGACCATGGTACCCCCCCTTGCTCTCATGTTTACGGGGTCCCTATCCATACTTACTGCATTTGTGATGCTGCACAGGTGATAGAGTAATGTGGACATTTCCCCTGCACAACCAAGATACTAAATTTGATTAATGAAACCTGTTCCCAGAGCCCCGGAGTATTAGTATCTCTGAGCCTCTAAGACTAGAATTACCAGCAGGCCAGACTGATCCCTTCAATGACGCTAACATTAGATCTTCTCTTTTGCTTTTCACAACTTCAATATTCTGAACCCAAGTGATCTGGAATAATAAATAGTAACTGGGATAATGGCTGGGCCAAAATTCAACTTTGTGTTATAATGGGGAAGAAAAAAAATGTGCTAAGTTAAAATTACCAATGTAAATAAGATCGGGGGGAGACTATTTTAAGTATATGAAGATAAAAGACTTCAAGTATATATAATCACCTGGTAATCCCTCAACATGTGTCTCCTCCCCCAAAGATGTCAATGCCCCTAATCTCTGCCTCTAATGAAGAAGGAACTTCACAGGTGGAACTGAGGATGTAGACCTTTAAAGACAGAGATTATCCTAGCTTCGCTGGACTGTCCCAATCTAATTACAGAAACCCGTAAGAGCAGAGAACTTTCTGTCTCGAGTCAGAGAGATGTGGCGGAAAAGAAAGTTGGAGAGATTTGGAGCATGAAAGGTACCTGACTGTCTGTTTTGTATTTTGTAACAGAATACCACAGACTGGGTGATTCACAAACAACAAATAAAGTTATTTCTCTCAGTTCTGGCAGCTGGGAGGACCAGGGGCAAGGTGCTGGCATCTGGAGAGGGCCGTCTCACTGCGGCATCCTGGCATGGAAGGTGGCAGAGCAGGAGAGAGTGAGAGGGAGAGCAATAGTGAAGGCGAGAAAAAGAGAGAAAGACAGAGAGAGAGAGAAGGAGAGAGACACGGAGGAAGGGGCCAGAATGCATCCTTTGAGCCCACTCACGTGGTAACTAACCTACTCCACCATTAACCACATCAGATCCTTCCTCATGACTTAATCACCTGTTAAAAGTCCCACCTTTCACTACTGTTGCCCTGGGGATTAAATTTCCAGCACAAGAGCTTTGGGGGACACATTCAAACCATAACAGCCAATATTCCTGGAAGGGGTGCGTAGAAAGCATGAGAAGGAACACAGAGGATCTCTAAGAGCAGAAACCCATCCCTGGACAACTGCCCCCAAGGAAATGAAGACTTCAGTCCTATGACAGCAAGAGGCTGAATTAGACCAACACCCTGAATGAGCTTGGAAGCAGATGCATGTCTGGAACTGAAAGAAAGGGACGGGACCCTGCTGACACGTTGGTTTCCTTCCTGTAAGTCTCCAGGCAGAGGACCCAGCTGAGTCCCACTGTACCCAATTTCCGACCTAAAGAAGTGTAAGGAGGTCCAATAATTGAGTCCAAGATCTCATCCTAGAAAAAGTGCTACCTGCTTCATTGCCGGATACCGTAGTGAGATATTTGAAGCATGAAAGGTCCTTAACCAGCTCTCTTCATCTGTTTTGTGTTGTTATCACAGAATACCATAGTGATATTCAGGAGTGAGGTACGTAACACTTTTTCTAAGACAAGTTTGTAAACTTAATTGCCAAGCCTCATACGACGACAGCTCTGATGGTCATTCCAGAAAAAGGTAGGGCAGGTGCTGCTGTCAATGCCTAGTTCCCCCAAGGGAGTACCTTGAACGTGACCATAGTGATGGTCGGCAGTGAGACATGTAGTAGAACCCTTTCTAGGGTGAGTTTGCGAATTTAATTGATCTTGTAAGACAAACGTGTGCCACTTTTAAGCTACTAAATTTGCGGTCATTCTGTGGCAGCAATAGTAGAAAGGAAAAACAAGGGTGCTATGAAAGATACCGATTAGCCAAGATGGTCCAGGAGCTGAAGGCTTCATAGTATGGACAGAAGGCCAGACCAGGCCAGCCCCGTTGACCCTCAACTTGGCAGATGAATAACTTAAAAGATGACAATAATTCATTCTCAGCTGCTTATGTCAACAGGCCTCTAAGTTAACAGGTAAACTTATGCACTGTTCACTGTATGTCCTTAAAAACAACAGAAGTCGTTCTTTAGATAGCTAAGTTAGGAATTCCATTTACAGATCCACACAATCAAATCAAAAACCTATCTTTTCTGTTCGTTGGCTTTTATACAGGTTTGGATACCACCTCCACCCCTGCCCCCGCCAACCTCCCCACACTTTCCCGATCCCCTTTGGCAACCACCCCTGTACCCAGAAACCGTCTCTAGCACCAAAACAGACTTTTGCCTTTGAGTTCAGAAGCCTTCTTGGCTGACACAGAGGCAAGAGAAGCTCAGCGTTGCCAGACTCATTTTAGAGTGGATGAAATCAGAGTAATATGTTTGTCAACCGTCAGCAGGCTCAGCCTCCCCAATTATCCTGTCTAATTGGATTAGAAGCTGACAGCTGAGAGCACACCCCATGACATTTCAGCTTGCCATCTAAAAATGCGGAACACACAACCCCGCTTGTTTCCCTCATTTAAACCCAGATCCTCTTTCGACTTGTTACAAGAACTGATTTTGGTAATTAGCTGTCATTTGTATTACATCAGTTTATCTCCTTTGCTCAACATAAAAATAGACCTAGATTTCCATGGGGTTTGGTCTACGGTTCTAAACACAGTTTAAGGAAACCTTGGGCTGAAGAGTCGAGCCCCAGGCACCTTCAAAGAACTTCGTAAAATGCACAGGGGCAGGTACGATTACTTTGGGTTTCCCCTAAGATCTCGGAATGAAAATGGTAAAAAAGTCGTAAATGGCCATGAAAGGTGTTTGAATCAATTCAGAGCTGAAAAAAGATACACACCCACGCACACCACCTGATCTTAGAAATAAAACTCACGGATCACACCATAGGAATTTTATCGGTTACAGAGCGTTCTACAGAGGTTGTGCAGAGGGTGGTATGTTTCCACTTAGCTTTTAAAGATGAACGAAACACCCCTCTCTCGACAGCTATTCTCAGCTCTAGCTACAAGCCTGGTGCTGCCTGAGATTTCATTATGACTTGTAATGACCACGGAATGATTTACAACTCGTACAAACTGCCTTACAAGAGATAGCTGGGGAAACGCCGCTCAGAAAGGCTTGTATTTCTTACTACAAAACCGTTTGAAACAATAAATTTGAACAGAGGGCTTAACGAGGTTTTTGAACAGAGATTTAAGGTGGTTTTATCACGGGGGTCCTTCCAGGATTAAATGACTTTGGACAGTGTTCCAGGCAACAAGCTGTCTCAAGCTGTTGAATTCCACAATATAAAAGGAAGAGTGTTAAAACAAGGCTTTGGTGGAGAATTCGCTCAGCAAAGTAGGCAGAGGGGAAGTGGCTGAAATCACCAGCAATGCCCAGGAAGTTCTGAACGTTTAAAGGCTGTCATCTCCACGTGGGAATCTCCGGGATGTGTTTGTAGCAATTTTAGCCATCTAAGAGCCATAAGGATGGTTTGTAGCAATTTTAGCCATCTAAGAGCCTGCTAACCGTTTGTACGATTTGATTAACAGTCTTTAAAAGCAACTCACTGTTCTTTTTCTTACCCAAATTTTAAAATTTTGTATCACTGGTCTGATGCACCAGTTATATTGTTCTAATACATATTAAATAAATATACGAGGATTGAAATTTTAGTGTTCTACCACGCATCCCCTAGACCGTGACATGTGCCGGTGGCCATCCGTCCATCAGCACTTGGGGACCATGGCATTTAGGTAAGGTGGGTCTTGGGCAACCTCCCTCAGCTTAACAGCAGGCGTGGAAATAAAGCCCAGGTGATCCCGACTGAATTCTGGAAGCCAGAGGGAAGGTAGAGATGGTAGGGTGGGTCGAGGTGGCGCTTCCGGAATAATCTGTTTAAGGGGCAGCCGGAGTATCACAGCTGCACCTGTAAGCCAAGAATGTGGCCTTGGAGGCTGACTGGAAGGAGGTGAGTGGTGCCTCCTGGTTACTTGATATCTTCCACCCCAAAATGTTAGAGCGATTTTGTAGATTACTCTCCCTTTACATCCTTCTTCTAGAAGAGTTGAGCGCCTCACTGGCAGAGAACGGGCACAAAGGAGGGTGAGGCAACTTGATGAAGGTGATGGGGGCCACCAAGCTTCCATCCTGAGGACCCAGTGTTCTTACCCTGAGCCTCGGGCAACGGAACGGAAGTGGTGGATCATGACAATAGCTGTGGTAGGTGGATGGTGAAGATCAGAGCTCAGATTCTCTGATTCATTCCTACCTGCCAAGACTTTGAAATGTTATCATCTGAAGACAGCCTCAGGAAAGATACATACTTGGGCTCTCCCCATTTTACAGATGCAGAAACTGAGTCTAAGGATACTAAGACCCCTTGTTCGAGGGCATAGGATGGTAGGTGGCTAAGCTAGGATTTGGACTCAGGGAGCCCAGCTCCCCACCTGGCCTTCTTAACCACTGACCCACTGAATGATGCCACAAATCCTGAAAATAGTGACTGCCTTAACTACTCCCTCCCTGAGCTCCATGATTAAAATCAGAGGTTATAACACATGTCACAGACCACTGTGTTTGTTCCCATGTGACAGACAGTGTTACAGAACAGGGTGCTGTTCCTGTGGATAATATTGTCATGTCAGACAGAAGGGGCCCTGCTCCATGAGCAGGACAGCAGAACTCACCCTGGAGGCCATCCACGTGATTTGAATTCCAACTCTTTACCAGCTGTGCAGCTCGTGATGGTGACATGACTTAAGTCTCATCTGTAAGACGGGGCAATAACAGTATCCATCTCACAAGCTCCTGGTGAGGGGTAAATTACTTACCAAACACACAGCGCACAAACAGTGCGGGCAAGTAGACACGGCTACTGTAAGTCAATACGGAAATGTGCACGCCCCAACAGCCTGTCCCAGGCCTACGACCTTTACTCGATGGCACTGCTCACAAAGATCAGAGCTATTCCCTGGGTCAGGCCCTCTTTGGGGTAGGCCAGAGTTAATGGGGTCTCCATTCAGCTGGAAACTCGGGTCAGATTACACATGCCTCCCTCCCTCTGACCTCTCTCCTAAGGACCCCTGTGGCTCACTCTGCTCCAGCCATGCTGGTCAGCATGCTGAGGTGTAAACGTACCTGCTGCTCCTACCTCAGGGCCTTTGCACCTGCTGTCCTGTCTGCTGGGGTGCCCTTTACCACTTTGAGCATCTTCTCAAATGTCCAGGCTACCTCCTTCCCTCACAGGTCTTTTGTTCTCGTGCACGCACCCCATCGGACTTCTGCATATTTTCCTTATTTCTCTGGTTTAGCATCTGCCTCCTACCCTAGAATACCAGTTCTATGAGAACAGGGATATTTGTCTCTTTTGCTTGCTGACAGCTATCTCCTCGGTGTCTAGAAAAGTACCGTGCACATCACAGGACCTCAGTAAACATTTGCTGAACAAATAAAGACATTGGAGAAACAAAGAGGGAGGTGTCTTGGAACTTCTGTCAAGACACCAAGAAAGACTGACCTCAGAGCCCTGAAATCAGGAACAGTGATAACACTTGGAAAAACAGAGGGAATAAAAAAAGAGTTGCTGATCTCATCCCATTTAAAAAAAAAAATCCTCTTGTGCTGTGCCTCAGTAAAACCTTGCAATCTGGCTATAGCACATGTATGTGTTCAAGGGGACCATGAACCACGTCCCAGCAGTTCAGATGGTCTCTAAACCCGGTCAAAAGACTCAAGGTCACCCAAGGTCATGGGTGCAAATCAGAGCGGGGTTAAGTCCCTGAGAGGACCTTCTAGGTTTCCCAAGGTGTCTCAAGGCTCTGCTGCTGGCTGTCTCGCCTCATAGCAAATATTCCTTCCACATAATCTTCTAAATCAGAAAGGAGGGAAGCGATGTTTGTCTTATGTTCAGGATCACTGACATCTCCTCTGGGAAGGCTGATAAACCTCAGACTAGCACGAAGAATGGGCTTCTTTCTCCCCCAGATGGCTCCTGAACCCCAGCCAGGTCAACGTGACAGACGGGGGTCTTGCCAGGCCATGCAGGAGGGGGCCTGGCTGTTCCTAAGACCGAAAAGCAAAGGCCTCTCACAGAGGGAAGGGGAGGGCAGTTAAAAAGGAGGTCTTGGTACTGATGTTTGGGACGCCCGGGACATCATGTGCCTTTCTCAGTGCAGTGGCGGCTGTCCCAGATCGGCACAGCGGGGAGCTCTGTGCTGGGCTCCGGCAGGTCCAGTGGGGAACAGAGAGGAACACAATGTGTCTCCCACAGAAAGTCTGGGCCCCAGGCCCTCGGAGCGCGCAGCTGTGTGCATCTGGAACTAACCGTCCCGCCCGGAGCTACACAAGCCCTCCCAGGACTCTCTGAGGGATGTGATGCTGAGTGTGGAGCCAGGAGGGTTTGGGACGCACCCGCCTGGCCACGTGGGCTGCTTTTCATTCTGCTCAGAGCAGAAGCCATCTGCTCCTGTGACTTCGATTCTGAGCCGAGGGCGTGCCCGCAGTGCATCTGCTCCGTAGTTCCTCCAATATGTCCCTAACCCAAGGGACCTTTGCATCTCCTTGCCTTGCGCCAACCCCCATCCTCACCCCTTCCCTTTTCCTTCTCCCCGAATTTGAGCTACTCTGCCTTTTTGCTGCCAGAAATCTAAGTGCTGATGCCGTAAACATTTGTTGAACATTTAGCATGAAGATGGCAACGTTAACTTCTATTAAATCGTTTAATCCTGGCACATCCCTGGGAAGGCCTCAGGACTTGCATCCCAGCTTGAGAGTCTAAGAACAAAACCAACTTGCTCAGAAGCTTTACAGCTGGTAAGTGGCAGGCAGAGCTGGGACTTAAATCCGCTCTGGTCTGACAACAAACCCAGCCGCTGCCGTGAAATCGTGCACTTGAGAAATGAATTTAATATTCGGAAGCAAAGCAGCTCATCTCGCCGACGCCGTTAGCTCTCCCTGGTATAGATTCTCGATTAAACAAATAGCAAAAGGAGTCTCTCTCCCAGAATTATAGCTGAACTCTGCCTTAAAAACAAAAAAAGTAATCATCTAGAAATATTCCCTAATATCTAAGTTTGAGACCGCGGATGGTTCGTTGTGAGTTGCTGCAGGGAGGGGGGTCTCATCTCTCAGTCTCCGACAGTCCACAGGGAACCCCAGGCTTCCATCACATTGTCTAATGTTTTTCCCTTTCTTACCCTTCCCTCTTCTTTTTAATGCCGCCTTTAAAAATAAGAACATACGCTAGAGTCAGGGCTGAACATGCGAAAATGGAGATAAATTATAGCAGAAGGGAGCTACAAGATGAGGATACACTTTCTGATCAAAAGGGTATTAAGCATTGGCCTGGGCTCTGAGCAGAGAATCAGTCAAACTCACTGATTTTGTTATATCGTGGGAATGAAGCAAGAAGCCCAATTGTGCCACTTGGGGCAAGGGGGGGGAGGCGAAGAGTTGCCAGAGAAATAGAAGACGCTGCCTGTGCTTCCACAGATCTTGCAGCTGAACAAGGAATTCATAAGAGTCACTAGTAGGAAAGACTTAAAGCCCTTTCATGCAGAAAGAAAGGAAATCGGGGGGCCTAGTCCCCAGTTCTGTGCCATATTCATTAAACACGTCATCCCATTTAACTCTCCCCACCCTTCTCCAGGGTACATGCTGATACTATCATGATATGACCCTCAGCACCTTACAGATGATGAAGCTGAGGCTCTGGGGACTTGGATGAGTTGCCTGGATGGCGCAGCCCAGACGGGATCAGCTCTGAGAAGATGCAACTGCAAAGTCAAGGCAACTTCCTCTGTCATTCATCTAGCAGGTTCTGAAAGGAGACATCGGGGTGGCTGGGCCGCACAGGGCTCTCCCACCTCCTCCCCCTTCTCCTCCACCTTCCCTCTCCCCTCTTCCTTTCTTCCCCCCTTCCTTCCTTCCTTTCTCTCCCTACTTTTAATTTCGGGAATGCACCGCTGCTTTATCACGTAGATGTGGGGGCAGAGGAGGTTAGATGGGGTGTCTGCTTTTTTAAAACAATGGACACATTAAATACTTAGTGTGACCGAAGCCATTTGGCTCATCTTTGGGGACACGGGAAAGCAGCAAGATGACTTGTAATGACATTTGTTTGCAAAAGCCTCAGCAATTCGGAGCCACAAGTAGACCTAGGATTGGAGGGAGACTTTGTCCTTCCTGAGTGGCCAGCAGAGAAGGATGCAGAAGAGACCTAAGTGGGAAGGTTTGGTCTTGGGGAATGAGACGCTCTAGGAGCTGAACAGAAAAAGGGCAACAAGCATCTTACGTGGGTGCAGACACTTAGGGCCATAGTTTGGTATTGTCTTTTCATGAGATAGACCATTAAGGGCCGTTGGCTTGAGTTACAAGCATCTTAAGTGGGTGCAGATACTTAGGGCCAACAGATGCTATAACAAGAAGACTAATTTACATAAGAAAGAAAAACCAAGCTTCCTTTCCCAGTTCAGCTCAGCTCTAACCACCTTCTTACCTGGGGTGGGTTAAATGTGAGGTCTCATGAGGCAGTACGGCCTAGTGGTACCCACTTTGGAGGCAGCCAGACCTTGGCTCAAACTGTTGTTTCATTCACCGCTTACCTGAGCAGGTTATTATTTTTTTTATTTGCTCTTTTTTTATTTCACAATATAAAGGGGTCCAAAAGTTTTGGGTTGTGTAGATAACTTTTGTAATGCTTGAATCCTGGCTACAGGTGAGCAGGTATCTTACAGTCAATATCCTCGTCTATCAAGCAGACATAGTAATACTATCTAACTCCCTAAATAACCTAAAGCTAAAATACTGGGTCAGTGAGAAGGTAAAATGCTGTCATAATGATAAAGGGTTCACCCCGGGACTAGATACATCAGAAATGTTCCATCATTTACTTCGGATAACTTCAATTATGTAAGTACGGCATGAACCCATAGACGGATAGAGCATTCTGACTGGTCCAAGTTATTCTATGTAAAATTCCACTCTGTGCACGTTGCACACCCAGTGCCAGGTGGGCAGAACTAAAGATGCCTTTCTTTTTGGACCCCAGTTTTTCTGCAAGCCCCCATCTTCCCAGGCTGGCTCCATTTCACCATACACATACATACCTATAAAAAGATATAGAATTTCATGAAGCCAGTCCCCTAATATTTCACCTGGCTCTTGGCCATACAAGAGTGATCTGTTCCAATTCTGGGGTGGGGAGGATGACAGTATTCTGGATGGGCGATCTAAGGGGCTATGTCCCAGGCAGCTCTTACCGGAGTCTTTGATTTCAGAGCCTCATCCACATATAGAGTTTGGTACTGTCTTTTCATGAGATAGACCATTAAGGGCCATTGGCTTGAGTTGCCACAAACAGCTCTAACTTCTATGACCTGACACTGAGATGCAGATTGTACCCGTTGGCTGACCCCCAGAAACTCTCTCTGACATTCTGCTCATGTTGGCGTGAACTTCAAACACAGACGAGATTCCAAGTGCGTCTTATTAGCAAAAGTGGCTGGATATAACGGTGTCTATCAAATTATTTCATAAAGATCTATTCATTACCCTTATCAAGCCCAAAGAAAAATATAATTGAAATGCGGTCACATGCTATCAAGGGGATGGGAACAAAGTTTCTCTTCTTCCTCTCCCTAATTAGAAAACCAGGGGCTTAGGAAAATGCATAAAGGCAGATCAGATAGAAAGACAGATTTTTTTTTTTATTATTTTTAGGCGGGGGGATCTTTTCTGCGACTTACCCGTCATTTTATGAACTCCCCAAATGAAATAACCTAAACCAAAAGGACATGCTACCCGCCCACGTCTCACACACATAATGGTGCCCTTGCTCCTAGAAACTGTTCATTAAAGAGTTGTGTTGAGTGTTCAGTGACTGATAACGCCTGTAGGAGCTTGTACATCTGTGGCATGAATATCTGGGCGGCGAGGGATCCGCGAAATGAAAGCAAGCACCCCGATAAGGAAGCCTAAAGCCTCCTTTGTATGTCAAAGAGCTTTCTCTTGGCAGTCGGGAGAGGGAGGATAAAAGAAGCCTCTGTGTGGGCAGAAGAAAGCCTCAGTTCACGGAGGCAGGGAGGCGGCCTTCCCCGCCCAGCAGTTACACTCACACCTGGCGAGGAGAGAAGAGAGAGCAGATCGCCAGCAAGGTCTCCTCCCGGACTCTACCTGAAAGGATGAGGTTCCCACCCGCCGAAAGCCTGAATGTCTCCTCCCTCAAACTAAGTTCGTCTTTTCCCTGTGACTTCTCTTTTAAAATGCAAATAGCCCTATGCATCAGACACGAACCCATGACTACCCATTCGCTCAAATCAAATGGTTTAAAGAAAATAGTTGGCTGTTATCTTATGTGGCACCTAGCTCTGTGATCATGGCTTGAAATTTGGAAGACATATGACCACTGGGACGTGTCAGTGAGCAGGTAAGGAGTTTGGGAGGGGAGGGATACGTTTAGATGGATTGCTAAAATGAGGTAAGAAACCTGCAAAGAACGGTTATAATTGTAATTATATGGCAGGAAAATCCCAGTCCTCACCAATACCCATAGTCCTCTGTTGCCTTCTGGTCATAGAGCTAGATAACAGAACCCTGCCTCAAATAATTAGGTGGGGCCATGTGGAAGATGATAGATTGTCTCTAATTTCCAGACCGGCCTGTAAAACATCTTGCACAATCCTCAACCCTCTGGTCTTTCAACCGCCAGCCAAGGTTGGATTCTCAGGCCCCAGAACAGTGATTTTTCAACTGGTGTGCCACAAAAAGTTTTAAAGGTCATTCATTGTTTTCTAACAAAGTTCAAAGCATGGTAAGTATATTCTTTTTTTTTTCTCTTTTTTAAAAATCAACATAATTTAAGTGTGCCATGGAAGTTTCACTACAGGTTCAAGTGTGTTGCAAGATTTAAAAAAAAAAAAAAAGGTTGACAAACACAGCCACCAAAGATGATGGCGCTGCACAGAAGGGGCCTGGAGCCCTGACCTGTGCATGGAGCCGAGACTCATGACCGACACTGGATTCTCACATGTGTAGGGAATAAACTTTTATTGTGTTGAATGAACCCTTGAGACTTGGGTGTTTATTTGTTGAAACAACAAACATTACTTAACTAATAATAATCTCTATTATAGCTGACATCCGTAAGGTATGCACCTAAGGATTTATTTAAGCATTTGAATCCTCAATATAGCTATAGGTAATAGGTGCTCCTAGTGTCCCAATTTTACAGATGAGGAAATGGAAGCTCAGAGAGGTTTCCGTAATTTGCCTGAGACGAGACAGAGAATAATGAAAACCCTGGGCACAATCATCAAGCTAAGGGCAGGTGAGTTGCCGATGAGAAAGTGTATAGGCTGTGTAAATGTCACCAGCTGGAACTTAGGAGCCGCGTGGGGGGGTGGCACTGTGTGACAGCGGGGACAGCACAGGCTTGGCGTCAGATGCATGGGGGTGCCCAACCTGTGTCACTCAGTGTCACTTGCATCCCTGGCTCCGTGCCTCCTGCTGAGACATCTAACTACATTACACGAAGAAGGGACACCTACCCCGGTTGGCCATTTGCAAGGATTAAGAGAGATGAGTGTTGACTGTCCAGCTCAAGGGTGGACACGTGGTAACTACCAAATAAATAATCTTCAGCTCCCCTCCTGGATGTCTGGGAGTCATTTTTAATGGAAGGGGAGTATAGGGGGTTGGTGAGAGAGAGATACCTGTCCTGTGGGTTCATGGGTCCTAGTTTGCACACAAAGGGCTTTAACAGAAACCCAGCACAGAGGCGGCTGGCAGCTCCCATGGTCCTCAGTGACACCAGAGGATCAGCAGCTCAGACCAAGTTGACTGCACTCACCAGGCTTTTTGCTCTGGAGTTCTGCTTTGCTCTTTTACTGGTGAATCCCTGGCCATCATTACAGATTTCCGGAGCACAGGCTGAGCACCAGCTGCTGCGGCAGGGAGAGGGGATGCATCTCTGGGGTGGGTACAGAGAAACCCACCAAACCTTGGTGAGCCAGCATCTGCTCCCTCGAGCCTGTGAACATCATAGTGGGGGGGGGGCAGTGATACGAGCAGGCAGCAAGTAAACAAACCAACAGGATCGTTACACTCACTATTACACGTTACGAAGGAAATAAACAAATCTGGGAAAGAACACGTGGGACAGAGTAGGGAGTTCACACCCACAGAGTGAGCCTGGTAGGCAGCCCTGGGCCTAAGGATTAAAGGCCAGTGAGAGCCATCCTGGTTTCTAGGGAGGAGCAGTCCAGGCAGAGGGAAGAGCATGATAAAGGCCTCAGATTAGAAACAGCCTTGGGACGTCTGAGAAGCAGAAAGGAAGCAGGTGCAATCACGAGGACAGTGATGTAAGTGAAGGCTATGATCTTTTTTTTTTCTTCCTGGAATAAGACCTAGGAAAAATCTGCCATCATTCATATTCTGGCCTCTAATGAAAGCCGTGGTAATAAGATTCATTGCAGACAAATCACGCTACATAGCATGAACTCCAAGTTTATCTATCGGTCTATTATTATTAGACCTTCAGAACCCAGCCTGAACATAAATGCAGCTCCAGGCCCATCCTTGGGACTGAAACAGAAACCAGAAGAAGACAACTCTTTAGGAACATCTGGATCCCTGTAATTCCTAGCTTGAGAAACATATTTGTAGACAAAATTATCTGCAAGGAAGACGCAAGCAAGGGGTGTGTTTATTTCCTCTCACAGCTGCCTCTGTTGGGCTGGGGCTCTTCTGGCCAGACTGGACTATCCTCCTTCCCTGGCCACTGTCTGGCACATGGAGAAACTTGAACTTCACCTTCACAACCCGCCCAAAGGATCCAGAAAGAACTTCCCGCTGTGCCTGGGTTTCTCTGTACCCGCCCCCAGAGATCAGCTTCATCTTCTGAGTCTCCCCAGATACCAGCAGAAGGAAATTTCCAGAAAGGCACAGAAGTCTCTCTCCCCTCCCTCCCAGAATGGTTAACATAGAGTCTGAACAGTTTGACAGTGACTTGTGACCCCCATTCCTCTTCTCTATCTGAACTTGGTGGATCTAATGACACAACGGAGAAAAGATGGCCTGACCAGGAGGAAGGCACGCCGCCTTGCTGGAGGTGGTGGCCCGGACAGGGTGTCCAGGGGAAGGGAATGCCTGAGAGCTTTCTAGGAAGGAGGAATTTTTATCTCAATCACCCTTATCATCTTCCTGGTGTGCTAGAATCAAAGTCCAGGTCCACAGATGGCCCATTTGATGGCCATGGCAATGTCATCTGATAAAATCCTAAGAACCCTGCTATGAGGAAGACCCCAGAATTATGCTGAGGAATCACACAAGCAGAGGTTACATAGATAATATCCAATTCAAGGGTGAAGCTCTTTCTTTCCTGCTAGTAATTTTCCGTTCACTGTGGGGAGTGCCGGAATATATTATATTTTCATAATACTGTTTCCGTGTTACAAATTACAAATTGTCTTTTTCCTTTCTTGGATTTCTGAGCGTTTCCATCTTTTTATCCATAATGGATAAGGTGAATGAATGAATGCCATGTTGATTCTGGCTCTCATTTTGTTCCATTTCATTGCTTGGCCCCAAGAAAAAGTCCTGAATCTCATGAGTACGTGTTTTAAAATCCTCAAGTTGATGGTGAGATGCAACACAAAGACTCTGAAGCAGAAGAATATGTGGAAAAGAAACGCACCCAGACAGCCTGGGGTTTTTTGTTCTGTTATTTGAGAAGAACACAGTGCTTAGAGGAAGACCCATGGAACTAAATATTTGATGCTTTTTAACAATTGGTTTATTTTGAAGGAAATTTGGATGTGCTGTTTCAATTTTTATTCCTGAATAAAAGCATATATAAAAGAAGTCATCGTTAAAATTCAGGAATGTTTAGTAACGAGCAGCAAACAAGGATGACATATAATGTGGTTAAAAGTCAGGAAACCCCAAACTCTGTAAGTCTAGGAAATAGTTTTCATCAGCCCCCATTGGAGACATAACTACCTCGCTGCTTTGGTGTTAATTAAACCTACATAAGGAATAGATCTAAAAAGCCCAACTAGTATCAGATTATGCCAAATGGGTAACTGTGGGCAGAATCAGAAGTTTGCGTTATTTAGTTACCATCTGTTTCAGACGAGAATGAAAGTGAGAACCTTATTGCTCTGTGGCCCCACCTGGCCCACCAGGGAACGGCTTTCCCATGGCCACAGTCAGTGGGCCAAAGTCAGGAGCGTGATCTGAGCTGTCAAGGTCGATCAACAGCAGTCAGGCCCGAGACCAAGCTGAAAGGATTCAGAAAGGGAAGCCCTCTGCCAGGGACACTCAGTGGGTGCTGGTCGAGGCCATCTCGCTGCCTGCCTGACACCAAAGCCAGGACAGATAAAGGCAAATGCGGAATTGGAGGGAAGCAGATTCCAGCCATCCTGTTAGCCCTGACCTGCACCTTGAACTTACTGCTTATGTAGATCAATAAATTCAGGTTACACCATAAACCAGTTGGGGTTTGTTGATTGTAGTTTCTCTGAAGAATTCAAAGTCTGTTTGGACGTTCTTGCAACCATTTCTCTTCAAACCAAAAATTCGTGTCATCAGAGTTTTCTTTTAGAATAGCAGGATTTGGGTCTGGGGTTTTATTCTTATAGAAGAATCACATTTTATGGCTGCAAGAGACCTTTTCCTGTGCTTTACAGCTGCACGGCAAACCACCACCGCTGGATGGCACTCACGAATCTTATGGGTCAAGAATTCAGAGACAGCAGAGTGGGGACGGGTTGTCCCTGCTTCAAGACGTCAGAGGCCTCAGCAGGCAAGATGTGACTCACTCAATGAGAGTCTCTTTGCTCACCCGTCTCGTGTGAGGGCAGGGATGATGCAAAGGCTGGCTCTCCAGAGAGCCCACCTGTGGGCCTTCCCTGTGACTAGCTTGGGCTTCCTCCCAGCATGGAGGCCTGTGGAGAGCTGGATTTCCTACGTGGTTCAGGGTCTAAATGTGAACATCCCTGCAAATATGGTAGAAGCTGCCGTGTCTTTCATGACTTAGCTTCACACAGCCTAACTTTGATCTTATTTACAAGCCTGCGCTAATTCAAGGAAGGGGACACAAACCCTCACCTGTCCACGAGGACAGTGTCAAAGAATTTGGGGCCATGTTTTAAAAGCATCACGGAGCCGATAGGACACATGTGGTGCTTTTTCACCACACTCCAGGCCTTTGAACACACTCTACTGTCAGGTAACCTCCTTGGCTATCCCTGTCTTCCTATCAACTCCCTCTTCATCCTCCACAGCAGTGAACCACCCTCAGAAGCATCCCTAACTTCTGAGTGAGCTGGGGGTCACTTTGCTCTGTCACATCCACAGTCTCTGCTTGTCACACCATATTACAATTGTCAGATTCTTAAGCTGGGCGCAATGTCTCATGCCTGTAACCCCACCACTCTGGGAAGCCAAGGCAGGTGGGTCTCCTGAGCTCATGAATTCGAGACCAGTCTGAGTAAGAGCAAGAGCCTATCTCTAAAAATAGGTGAGTGTTGGTGGGTGCCTGTAGTCCCAGCTACTCAGGAACCTGAGGCAAAAGGATCTCTTGAGCCCAAGAGTTTGAGGTTGCTGTGAGCTGTCACACCATGGCACTCTACTGAGGCCAACAAACTTTCAAAAAAAAAAAAATTACCAGATTCTTCTTTGCCCCTCCTCTCCAAATTGTGGACATCCTAAGGAGCAGAGACCATACTACTACTACAATTACTACTTTTTCTTCATCATCATATTATTATTATCATCATTATTATTATTATTTTGAGTCCTGGTCCATAGCAAATGATTATATATATATATGTGTATGTGTGTGTGTATAGATAGGTGGATGGATGGATGGATAGATAGAAAATGTCCAACCCTTTCACTTCATAAGTGAGGAAATGTTAGCCAGAAAGGAAAATGCATTCTTTAAAGCCACAGAACTCATTCGTAGGTGTCTAGAACCCACAGCTCCCGTCTGGGTTTCCCACATTACTCCGACTACATCACCTCATGGCTACAAACATAAAGTAAGGGACGATGGCCAGAAGGGTTTGTGCACGGTAGCCCCGAGCCCCAGAGCATCTGTGCAATCGACTCTGCCCGTGAAATCTCCGGCTTTCCAAACCCACTAATTTGCGATGCTTTTAGACCTGGGAAGAAAACGCAATAGATGGAGAGTGGAACTTCACATTCGCAGAAACAAGCACGGATTGCGCTCCAGTTCACGCCTAATTAGGTCATGCATTTTGTCGGCAGGCCGGGCGCTTCCCAGCTCAGACACAACGGGCTCTTCACACAGGTGAGCTGGATGTTCTGCCTGACAACGTGCACACTGATTACCTCCAGAAAACAGCAGAAAGAAGGGGGTGAGCAATTGTTCTGCAGCGCTTTAGGAGAGCACTTGTCACTTCTCATGAACCTGTCGCCAATGCAAAGTAAAATATTATCAAAGAGATAGATCTACGTGTAAAGGATCTAAACAATCTCCATGGCGCGTACAACTGGGATGGTTTGTTTGACAGGTGTCAATCACCAAGCAACATCCCAGCACCTGAGAAAATACCCATAGATCTGCCTACCTACCTATAGATCGGCCCGGTTCCTTTTTGCACCAAAGCAAATGCAATGTTTTTAAATGTTGGTTCAGAATAAATTAGCTCAGGAATCCCTTTAACCTGTTAGATATTGCAACTAATATTGATCTTATCTGTAATCCCAAAGAGAAGAGTGTTTGGCTTTTTAACAACATGACCCTTCCTGCAAATTGTCCCCCAGATAACTCATCTTTCTGACCTTAAAATTACTTTAGTTTTTAACTAAAGTTCTTCCAACTTAATTTTATTGTTTAAAACTATTTTTTATTAATTCATAACTTTGTACATTGATGGGGTTCAGGGTATTGCTTCTATATACAATGTGAAATGTTTACATTGAATTAAGTAACGTGTCCATCACAATTATACTCCCAACTTAATTTTAAAAAAAAAAGCTGTTAGTTTGCTTTCTTAGTATTCTAGGAAAACTAAGTAAAACAAATAAATATTTTTAAAGGACACATTTTGAAAAAAATCTAGCTACCTCTTCTAAAACCTAACTTTAAAAAAAACCCCAAAATCAGAACTATGTTTTGTCTCTTCCCATTCTATATTCACCAGATTAGGAGAAAAATTAAAAAGCCTGACAGTAACGCACCTTGTGCAAAGATGGGGACAAATCAGAAACATCGTGTGTTACTGACAAAACTATAAATTGAAAAAAAAAAACAAACGCTTTTTGGCATGAGCTAGTGTATTTTAAGAAATACATTTCGTGGGACTCAGAAATGGCACTTTTAGAGACATTTTTACACAGCTGTACTAGAAGAGATGGGGGCCCACAACTAAGCTCCCATAAGGAGGAAACACACACACACTATTGTTTGTTAAAAAAAAAAAAAAAAGGTGGTGCCTGTGGCTCAAAGGAGTAGGGCACCGGCCCCATATGCCAGAAGTGGCAAGTTCAAACTCAGCCTCAGTCAAAAACTGCAAAAAAAAAAAAAAAAAAGCAATTCATGGACAAATACATATAGTGTGGTTTTATTTTCATAAAGCTTGAAATCTTGCAAAACTAGACCCATGTCGTTTAGGAAGATTTACCGTGTTTTCCCCAAAATAAGACCTACCCCCAAAATAAGCCCTAGCAGGATTTCTATGCATTTGTTAAATATAAGCCCTACCCCAATAATAAGACCTAGTGATGGGCGTGGCTATGCAGATAAGCATTGCCACACCACACATTTCAGCTCGGAGAGGGAAGATATTGCCTGAAAATAAGCCCTATTGTGTCTTCTTGAGAAAAAGTAAATATAAGACAGTGTCTTATTTTCAGGGAAACATGGCACGTGTTCATGAAAACTCTAAAGAATAGCTTGAGAATTGTCACCATCAAATTCAGGGGTATGATTAGGTTAGCTGGGGGAGAAGGAGAACGTGATTGGGATCCAGACAATGGTCCCTTCCTTGAGCTGGGTCCTGGGTACACAGGTACTTCTCTTTTATTCTTTATACCTGTCATGGGTGTCTTAGATATTTTTATGTATGTATATACTTTATAACTTCCAAAACAAAAAATGAAAAGATTATGTGGGAAAAAAATCATTGAAAATGTGCACTATTGGAGACACTATGTCTTTAAAATAATTAAGTGCTCCTAAAAACTAAGAACCAATAGCCCAAACAGAATATGGAAAAAAATCCATGAAATGACAATAAATAGCAAAACATACCATAATTTTAATCTATCACATTAGCAGCAAATACAAATAGCAATGATACTTAAAATTAGATGAGGAAATAGTTGCACAGCTAGAGGGGATGTGTTTGGTATATCCATTCTTCTAAGTAGTTTGGCCTTATGCATCAAAAGCCTTCAACTACTGAGCAGCGCCTGTGGCTCAAAGGAGTAGGGCGCCAGCTCCATAGGCCGGAGGTGGTGGGTTCAAACCCAGCCCTAGCCAAAAACTGCCAAAAAAAAAAAACCTTCAACTATTTAAAGACTTTGACCTAACAATTCTACATATATTTTGGGGATTTGTATCTCAAAGAACAACTTGGCCAAGCAAGTACCCAGGGCTGTATGTTTGAGAATATTCACTGCAGGATTGTTTATCAGGGTAAAAAATGGGAAATCACTGAAGTGTTGAATTCAGGACTGGCTAGATCAATTATGGCACAGCCACACAAGGGAATAATAAAGGCACATCAAAATTATGATACAGCTCCGTATTTATCGATATGGAAAATGTGAATGATATATTGATAAGTAAGGAGGGCAGTTATCAAACAGAATACAGGAACCCCAGCCCACCCTCTCGTGTAGGTGGTGTGTGTGTATATGCTCACACACACTCTACCCACCTGACCCAGGCCTGTGCCTTCCCTCGCTTGCTTGGGGAAAATCCACAGCCTCCTGGGCACCCTCCTGCTCTGACCTTCTTGTGCCCCATTCTCAGCATAGCAGCCAGAGCAATCCTTTTGAACAGAGGAGCCAGATTGTGCCCCTCTTCTATTCAAAATACCAGAATTGCCCGCATCTCACTCTGAATACAAGTCTCAGTCTGCACTGCCTGAAAAGACCCTATTATCAACTACACGCACTCCCGGCTCCCACCATCTCTCTGACGACTCCCTTCCTTCAACCCCCCACCCCTATCCAGCCACTCTGGCTTCCCTGCTTCCCATCCATTATCCCACCCTCCGTGGCCTGCCTCAGGGCCTTTGCACCTGCTGTACTCTCTGCCTGGAATGTTCTTCCTTCTCCGCTCCAACCTCCTCCCACCTGAAAGCCACCTTGTCAGAGAGGCCCTCCCTACCTGCCCCACACCAGCACTGCCCACCTCCTTCCAGCATTCACTCCCTCCCCGTACCTAGGTAGATCACAGGAAATACTCACTTTGTTCACTCACCCCTCCCATTGGAATCTCAAGTCCATGAGAGTGGAGATGTGTGTTGGTTTTGCTTCCTGCTATTTCCCTAGAACCTAAAATAGGTCTGGGTACATGGTAAGCTCTTGGTAAATGTTTACCGAGTGAATAAATTACTGAACAAATGAAGAAGATAATTTCAGACAGTGAAATGTATAATGAAATAAGTAAACAGAATAATGGCGGTCGAGAGTCCCCAGGGAGCCAGGCAGGCAGGTCGCTTCTTTAGATAAAGTGGCCAGAGGTGGCTTCTCTGACAAAGTGGCATTTGGACAAGATCCCAGTGAGAAGCAGCAGGCTGGCACTCAAAGACCCACAATGAAGATGTTCCAGGGGGAGGGACCAGAAAACACATAAGTGTCCCAAGGCAGAGAGAATCAAAACGTGTTCAAGGCACCCAAATAAGGGATAGTCGACCTTGAGAGGTTATCTTTCTTTCATATAGTGACACCCTGGTGGGGGATTTTTAATGGTTAGTTTTCTGTACTTAATTATTGTTTTTATTACTTTATCAATGAACACGGATCAAGGGTGTAAAATTGAGAAGCTCAGTTGTTCAAGTCTACCTTGGACTGAGTCCAGGGTCAAGAAATCCTCATTTCCCCAAGTCCCCGAGTATAGCTCTGGAGTCTGCAATCCCAGGTAAACTATATCACCCTTCTGTGAGATGCGGACATCAGGGCTGGACAGCCCGTCTACTCTGAAATGTACATAAGGACATTTTTCCCCTTCTCCCCAGAGCGAGACTAGAAAGTCCTCTTTCCTTCTCTCTCGAGCACAGGCTCTATCTTAAATTTGCTTAGGGATAAAAAGGTTGCCCCCAGCAATAGCTTCAGACAAACTCACAGAGCAGGCAAATTAATGTGTTACTTATTTTTTTCTCCTGTTTTTATTGTGGTAAGAATGAGATGGGTCCTCGTAACAATTTTTTTAAATGGAGGACGCAGCATTGTTAAGGATACGGCCGCTCCCTTCTCTCCCACCTCCTCCAGGAAAGCTACTCAGGGGAGGCAGAGAAGAGCCATTTTGAAGAGCTATGTTCAACCCAAACGGAACGGAGACACTTTCATGTTCTCAGCGAAGTGGCTTAATTGGTATGTCAAGATTGCAATAAATCACGCTCTTCTTCTCTCTTCCTCCGCCTCCTTCCAGAAACAGGTGGAGGAACCATAAAGGAAGGAACAGGGACCTTCTTCCCGGGATAAAGGGCAGGGCCTGGCTGGATACGTGCTGGTCAGTGGAGCCTCTGAATGGTTCTCTAGCTATGGGCATGCGGCTTAGAGAGGAGAGAGGGTGAATCCGCTCGCACAGGAAAGAGTAAGACGCTGAGTTTCTGGAGGGAGCCCAAGAAGGGGAATATTAATAAACAAAATGGAATAAACCAGAAAACAGAGAGACACAGGATGTGTGTGTATGGCAGCAGGGAGTAATCTGGCAGGAAGGGGAGCCCATGGGAGGTGTGATCGAAAGGCTTTTCACTGTCTGAGGTCCCATTTGGGGTTGGTGGCCACGTGCCGCTGTCACTTAATCTCCACTGACACTTCAGATCAGCAGAGAAGGCTGGTGCACGTAAATGCCTCGAATGGAGTGTTCTTATATTTCGTTTCACATACTAGTTTGTGCGGCTAGATTTTTAGTTGGTTTGAGAGATTGGGGGAAAGGGCCTGTGTTCTATACTCTGACACAGACACTTTGTGTGACGGTGAGTTGCCAAAGGAATCTGGTTCCAGGAAACAGGGCTTCTGAGACATGGTGGTGGGGGAGGTGGGGTTGGGAAGGGCAAATACAAAGTGGCAGCCGGTCCGAGTTCAAACTAGCTCTGTGCCTCATTCATGACCTGGTTCACTTTAGACAGCCCTAAGGGGTTGATAGCTCGTTTTCCTTCTTAGCACAAATCATCCCTTGAAACAGTGTGCTTTATTTTCTAGTCTTTCTTTTTTTTATCCCCCCACCCAAATATAAGCCCCATAAGGGCAGCGACTTTGTCCATGGTTCTAGCGTTTGCCGACACAGAGTGGGCATTCTATAAAAATGTGTTGCTCAAATACACATGCACTTTTTTTCTTTTTTAGAGTTTTTACTTTCTCTTCCACCCTGAGACAGACCAGGTCTCCTGTCACATCTCCCAGATGGTCATTGTCCCAGACATCCCTTTGCACATCAGCTGGGCTCTCCCCCAAGAAAACATCAGACAACCTCTCTGAGTCCACCCTCTCGCTTCACATGGCAGTTTTCTTGTTTGCCGTCTATTACCATGTTTCACGACTGGCATCTACAAACTGTCATATAATCTGCCTATCTGTGTAATTCTCCTCTTGTGTGGACAGTTTGCAACCTGTGGGTTTATTTCCTCCCCACTATCTAAGATGGATGCTGAGCATAGGAGCATGACGTACCTTCAGAGGGAATCCGAGTCTTCTGGCCAAAGGAAAACGTGGGCTCAGGCCACACTTTCTGGAAAGCATCTTTAAGATAATACTTCATAGAGCAGCAGGTCATAACATAGAGCAGGGTCAGAGCAGGCGAATGCTTGGCACAAACAATTTCTTGGTCTCCCCACAGCTGCTTTAGGTGAGAAGCCCAAACTGCTTTCTACAAGTAAGGAGAGTGAGCACATTTTGGAGGAGGAGGTGGGGGAGGAGAAGGATAATCAAAAGCAAAGCTCGTACTATGCTGTCCAGAAGTTGGATTATTTTTAAAAGTTAGACAGCATGAAAAGAGAGTTCTATTTTCTGATATGTGCCAGGAACTCAAAGTTTCTTTCGGGGCCGATTTAATTCCTCTCTGCTTCTAGAGCACCACCCCCTCACTGTTGCGGTGTAGATCTGATCCCATTCTCCAAGCCTCTTTTTTCTCATCCGTGTAATGGGGAGAATGGCGATACCCCGGCCCCCAGGGATTGGGAGGATGGTCCTGGGAAGGGGACAGCAGAGCCGCCGGCTCCTGGCACACGGGAAATACCTGGTGAGGAAATGATGCAACCCGTCTTAGGAACAACTTTTATCATAATTGTTATCATTACTATACATCTGCTCTATCTTCTAAGCAGGACATGCATTTCAGAGTTAGCTTCAGTGCCCTCCTCAAGAGACAAATTAAACTTTTCAGGGACAGTGGAAGAGACTCTTTCCTTCTTTCTTTCTTTTTTTTTTTTTTTTGTTTGAATTTTGCTTTCAATTATATTTAAATAATTTAAAATTGTTATTTTAATTTTATTTTATTTTATTTATTAATTAATTTAATTATATATATTATTACTATTTCACCCA
>CAUYQV010071277.1:0-56062 GCA_963574575.1 Galagoides demidoff | reverse complement strand
TCGAGTGGGCCACTGAGGCGTCCCCCAGGGCACCTGGGGGAAGAAGTGCCGACACGTCTGTCCCTTCTGAACCCCCTCACACCTAAATGGCGCCCTAGAAAGTAGAGACACAAAGGAGAGACAAAGTAACTAGGATGCTGGGCCCGGACTTACCTCCAACCAGAGCGGTAGTGCCCTCTAGGGGGCTCTATCCCGGACGAGCCCCCAAATGTTGGACCCCAAAACAGGGTCCAGCCATGATAGTCGCCCCCAAGGAACAGTCACCAGACTCGGGTCAATGCAAAAGCAAGAGGCCAGTTTATTGCTGACGCGTCAGGGTCCCTCAGCTGCTCGGGAAGAAGGACCCCAGCTGCTGTTACAGGCTTGGCTTTTAACTTTTAAAAACCACAAGCACAAGGGGGAGTAAGGAGGGGAGGGTGAGCTGTTGAGGTTTGGTAGATGTGAAGAGAAGAAGGATGTGGATATAGGTGTTGGTACTGAGTCTGTTTTGCAAAGTTCTCACCTCGCTGGGGAGCTGGAAAGTCCCTGGTATGAAGCCAGCTTCGGGGCAGAGGAAGGGGGGTTCTGACAAGGTGAGAGAAGGGGAGCAAGGGGAAATCGGCACAGGGGCTCTTCACTTCTTTCTTTTGAAAATCCCACCCTCAAAGTTTGAGAAAATGCTGTAGTTTGAGCATAAAGTTGATGAAGAAGTCCAGCTGTATCCCATCACTACCACAAAAATAAATGCAAATGTAATTTTATCTTAAATATATGTGGAGATAAAACAGGTAATTTAATAAAAATTTAAAAATGATCTACTTAAACAGTTACAGTTCCCTTATGGACATAATCACAGAATAAACCAAACCTAAAACTGATGAATCTCACTCAATAGAAAGAATAAGAGTAATCAGAGCTAAAAGATAACTGTGTACTTCCTGGGTGTCTATTAAAGTTAGGAATGCTTTTCATGTGTGAGCTTACTTATTTCATGTGATTTCCATACAACTTCGTGTGGTAGGTACTATCATTATTTCTATTTTGTGCTTGAAGAAAAAACACAAAGGTAATAGTTGCCATGGTCCTACAACCAGTAATTGACATAGGTAGACTATGAATCCAGGCAGTCTGAAAATCTACACTCTTTACTGTCTGAACTGAGGGCACTGTAGAAACTAGACTGATTTAGAGGTAGGAAACAGTTACTCCCTCCTTCCTAAGGTTAATTGGTGCTCTTTCAGATTGGTCTATCCTGATGAGCTGTCAATTCTCCAGCTCCCTGGATGCATCACTGCCATAAATCTATGCCACAATCATCATAACAGGGCTGTTTCCCTGACAAATATCAAAACCAAATCTGCTACCTCAAAAATCTTTATAAATGAATCCAATGCAACTTGTTAGGGTGCCCCCAGAGAGACTCTGGCAAATATTAGATGGAGCCTATTATACAATTCTGCAGCAGATGGTTCATTTCCCATCAGCAAACAAAAGATGTGCAGTGTCACCATACACTTTCAGTTAGATAACATTCCCCTGAATATGAAGAATTCCACTTGTCAAAAGAAATCTTCTCTTCAAAGGAAGAGAAAAAAGAGCTTTTGAAAATAATTCAGCTGGAATCTGCATGATCTAAGGCACATACTAGCTAGGGACAACTTGGTCACTTTGCTCTAGTTTCAAGACAGCTGTAAGTAAAATAAAAGTACTAAAAACAGCGTGTCATTTCTCCAATTGACTGGTACAGAGGAATTTGCAAGTAGTGTTTATTTCTTTCAAACTTCTATCATTTTCCTTTTTTTCACTCCCAATTAAAAAAAAAGACAAGAAAAACTCTAAAGTAATTTAGAAAATTGTGGATCCACAGTGTTCACATCCCACCTCCATGTGGCACTTTTTGTGATTGTTCCAGAGAACTTTGATTTCTTCTGTACTTTGTGCATGGATCATTTCAAGTTCATCCCATGGTAATTTGTATTGTGTACTTGTTCTACTTCTCTGTGAGTCAGTCACAGGCTCTAATTGAAAAAGAAGCATTCCTTCTGTTGTTCTGGGCTCTTGTTTTCTTCAGTAATCATGTTCCCAAAGGAATCAACCTCTTCATCTTCTTACCACTGTTTGTTCTCTTTATTTTTCACCTAATGTGCCAGCGAAGGCATTTTGTTTCTAGGTCAACAACTAGAAAAATGTATTGCCAATTTAAGGAAAATATCAAGATAAAAGTTGATAAGCATTTTCTGGCAACAGAAAATATGAATTTACTCAAATTTTAATATATGTAGAATTTACTTTGTTTTTCAGGCTATTCATAGTCATTTATCTGTCACCAAACTAATAACATTTATACATTGAAGTGTTACTTACCATTTTAAAAAAATGTTACTTTGCTCACTTCAAACAACAGTTCCTACCATTCTTGAGTATGTAGTGTCATATCCAAGTATAACTAATTATTAAATAAATATAGAGCCTCAATTTCTTCTTCTCTTGGAAATGCAGGTGGGTTTTATTTAAAATTATTCATTTAAGAATGATTCTCAAAGAATATACACTTGTCTTTTAATGGAAGATCCATGATAATACAGAAAAATTATATCATTTTCTCACTTCTTAGTAAGACTTACATCCATGAATCTTTCTAACCATGTAACACTTTCGCTTTCATGAGAGAGGGGATGGCATTGACATTCTCTAATGCTAACCAACTAAGTGCAGTTGCCTGAGTCCTGGTTAATGGCAATCTATAATGGAATTTCTTTCTTATTCTCTTTCATGTTGTGTTTTTACATTTTTACAACCTTTTCAAACTCATTCTTTTCCCATTTAAATGATAGCCATTAGTTTTGTTTTGTTTTCCTCTCCTCTCCAATGGAGCCAATTATATACTCCCATTTCCTTCTCAGTCCTTCCTCAGCCTGAGCAGTTAGAGACTTATTCCTAATACAACAGTTAACTGTATTATGTTCTAAACATCTTGAAGAATTGCTCGCCTTTCTCTCTAATGCTATTTCCCACAGAACAAATAAAAATAATCAAAGATGATCTGTCACATTTACTATTCTTTGCTGTTCAGATTAAACTTCTAAATCATGTTGTTATTTACCAGACGAGAAGTAGTAGCCCCTTATCATGAATAAAAATATTAAAATTAGACAAAATAAGACTTAGTAAGTGCATATATAGGAAACACAGTATATATATTTAAATAAAACCTAGCTTATGTTAATAAAGCTAACCACATAGATGGCATGCCTACTTTAAACTTATTTAAAAGTTTACTTAGAATATGTATACGCTAATGCCTTGTGTAGATTCAGCTGTTGTTTGATAGATAGTGATTGAACACTTGAGATAAAATTATCTCTATTTTATGCAATCCGGATTACCACAAATGAGTAGAGCAAGAATAATTGATAAGGCAAAATGAACATGAAAAAGAACAAAGAATAATATAAACAGTTTAAGCATGCAATAAATGTGTATAAGTACAATTTGTTCATAAAATTTGACCTAATTATACCTTAGATATCTTTTAATCTAGGCTTTCTTGGATAGGTAGAAAAACTGAGACCCAAAAAGATCATGTTACTGCCCCAAATTATGAAATACAATTATGGACACAGACCTTGACCAGAAAACTTGCTTCACAATTCTTATCCAGTGACAATTCCATAAAACTAAATTGTTTAGAGCTAATAATTTGCATTTATTATCTACCTTTTTTCTGATAGGAAGACCCACATGTACCTGTGCACTGGGGTTCACTGGGCCAAACTGTGGCAAGCCAGTCTGTGAAGATTTTTGTCAAAATGGAGGTACCTGTATTGTTACTGCTGGGAACCAGCCTCACTGTCACTGCCAGGCTGAATACACAGGAGACAGATGCCAGTATTGTAAGTAAACGCAACAGCCAGGAGCCTGTTTGGCAGCATGCTTTGGTGTTTACATTAATTCTCGTGTAACCTAAATTGATGATAAGAAATACATCTGGTGCTAAAATTTTTATCTCCAGTTTTAAAATAGAGTGACTGACAACTCTGTCCTCATATCTTTTTTTTCTATAACACTATGATTTGCACATTAGAATGACTTCAATAGCTTTTATAAAATGTGTTTTCCCAAACATGATCTACAAAGATTTTGATGTTACTATCCTGAATCAGGTATCCATATTACTTAAATCTTTCCAGATGTTTTGCATGTGTGATCATTGCCTACGTGATTTCACCTAAATGTGTGTCTTATAAAATATTATCCAAATATGAATGTTTCTAAATTTACATCTTCAGCTGAACATATCTCCTCATTTTCAGATTTTTATATCTAATTGTCTGCTTGATAGCTTGACTTAGTTTTAAATTGTTAGTCTCACTCCAGAATTCTTATACAGGTTGAATATCCCTTGTCCAAAATCTTTCAGGCCAGAGTTATCCCAGATTTAGGACTTTTCTGAGTTTTGAATATGTGCATATGTATAATGAGATCTCTTGGAGATGGCACCCAAGTCTAAACATGAAATTTATTTATGTTTCATTTACACCATAGCCTGGGAGTAATTATATAAATATTTTGAATAATTGTGTGCCCATCACGTAACATCAGGTTTGGATTTTCCCCTTGTGGCATTATATTGTGCTCAAAAGATTTGGATTTGGAGCATTCGGATTTTGGATTTTCTTCTTAGGGATGTTCAACTTGTACTTTAGCCTTCTTCTGTCTTTCAAAGGAAAGGCATTGTTTGAACAAAACGACATTGGAAATATTTCTGGGCTCCTCTTTGTTTCACATCTTGTCTTCACTCTGAGTTTTACCTTTAAAATATACTCAGAATCTGAATATCTCTCACCACTTCCCTTCTCACGGTCTCCGTCCAAGCCACCAGCATCTCTTGCTTGGATTACTACTAACTGATCTCCAGGCTTCCTCTTGTTGCCTTTCATATCTATTCTTAAAAGTTGTACATTTTATCCAAAATTAAAATTGCTTTCCATCTCAATCACATTTATTGAGATCTTTTTATGTTAAGGAATTCTTATACATAATAAATGGTTTTTTTGCATTAGTTTTATTAATTCATTTAATTCTACTGGTGAACTAGGTATTTTTTATGCACATTTATTTACAGAAGAAGATACTAAGAAGGCATAAATAACCTTCTGAATAGCACCACTTTATTTATATGAGAAATAAGATTCACACCAGGCACTGTAGCTACAGGGCTTATCCTCTCAAAAATCACTTAAAATTTTTGGCTAGGTGCAAGTGGCTCATGCCTGTAATCCTAGAACTTTAGTAGGCCCAAGCAGGAGTATCGCTTGAGCTCAGTTGAGACCAGCCTGAGCAAAAGTAAAACCCTATCTCTACTAAATATAGAAAAATTAGTTGTGCATGGTGCCTCTTACCTGTAGTCTCAGTTCCTTCAGAAACTGAAGCAAGAAGTTTGCCTAAGCCCAAGAGTTAAAGGTTGTTTCTTGTGAGCTATGATGATGCCATGGCACTCTAGCCTGGGCAACAGAATGAGATTTTGTCTCAAAAAAAAAAAAAATTACTTAGTATTTTGGTCCTTAGATCATTTAATGTTGTCTAGGATCTTATAGAGAGTGACTTAGGTCTTGGTATGTTGTATAAAGTACATGGAACAGCATAAAATCAAGCTATAGGCACTGGTTTATTTGAGAATTAAGCATAACACAAAACACCTTGCATATGATGCTACAGTGAGGCCTCTTCTGCTGCGGCAAGAAAACAAATTTAATTTGATGTTTCCTTTCCAAGTGTTCTTCTCATATTAAGCTAATTTCTTCTTGACCTGTGTATACAGACACCACTACCCTAAGCCTACTATGCCCTTTTTCACATTGCTTGTCCAACTTATCTCTTCAGTGGTGTTCCTCAGAGACCAATAGTTCAGGTAAAAATTCAATAAAAATGTACACTCTTTTATTCCTGCTTTCATATTACTCACATCACCGTTGCTCTCATCTCCCTGTTCTCCATACCACAGAGCACCCCAACATAGCTCTCATCAACTCTAACTTATGTTCTGTTTTTCTGTTCCACTATTCTCACAAACCCAAATGATTTCCATGAGAAAGAGACTGCTAACTACAATCCCATATAACGAAGGCTTGCACTAGTATGCATCCTAAATTTGCATCCTCTCCTTTACTCTAGTAAAACCACACTGATCTCCCTTCCTCTATAAATTCCAGCCTCCTCGGCACTCAAACCATGTCCAAATCAAATGTAATTTCCTTTATGAAATTGTTCAAAATTTCCCTAAGTTTGAATTGACCTCTCCCTCCTCTGAATTTCCAAGTTACTATTTCTAAACTCATCTTTTGGTTCTGATCACTTTTACTGAATTTTTTTTATTAATTAGGAACATTCCTCCTATTGTCCAGACCTCCTTGATACTACACCCACCAATGGCACTTGTCAAATAGAAAAATGAACAAATAAACAATCACACAAATGAATGAATAAACAGAAGTGGTTTGAAGAAAAGTTCACAAAAGGACAACCAATATAATGTCCACAACTACATTTAGTCAGTGTGCAAACACTTGATAGGTATCTATGGTTAAGATGCAACTGGCATTTATTGCTTCCATCTCTTGGTTCACAATTGGGGCATCATCACAGAAACACTAGTTTTTTATTTTTTTCTTAAACTGAATCATGAGCATTTTGAAGTCTTTTTGAACTAAGTTAAAAAATACTCTCTGGCCATAATATTTTTAGGAATTTGGATTCTTCCAAAGAGTAAATTTAGTTAGCTTATATTTTAATTGGTAACTTAATAGCATCACAGTCTAAGGTAGCCTGATGCTTTATAAAGGACTGCATTATAATTTTACTATCACTGTTAGGAGTCAGAGCACTTCCCACCATTTACTGCAAAGCACTTATTAAAATTAACCAGTTAATCCTTAGACAGAGGTTAAGTAACTCGCTCCAGGTCCTGAAGTAGTAATATTATAGTCAGAATTGGACTCCAGGAGTTGTTGATCAAGTTGTCAACAAACATTCCTGTAGTATGGTAATTTTTTTTTTTTTTTGCAACATAAGTCTATGGACATTGTCATTAACATGACAAGTTCAACAGCTGAAAAAAGCACAATAAATTTAGTGTCTATTAGATGTGAGTCAGCAAGGTTCAATGGACCTGGTGTTCTGTCAAAATTGTATCTTGCATATGTAAAATCTTCCCATTATAAATGGAGGAATGACAGAATGGTTCATTACAGTGCTAATTAAAGGTCCATTAGTGGGAGGTAAAACATCAGTTCTTAGTTGTGCTGAGTAAAAACATTTCATAACTCTAATAGCAATATAAAATCATTAGGTCTGAAATGCAAATTAATTTTAACATAGCAGCCTATAAATGAAGACAGAGATAAATAATGGCAAAAGGAAAATTAAATTTTCTTTAAATAAGATGTTTAAGAACAAATATAGATGCATATTATGCTATTCTAGATCAAAAATTCCTAGTGAAAACAAAAATTAAATAAATAAGTATGACATTTAAATCCAGGTGTTAATTGTGAGGTCAACCAGTATCTGAGGCTATTTATAATTAAGTGGTGATAACATCAGGGCAAAAGGGCCAATTAGGACCAACTCAATCTATGTCTAAGAACTAGATAGTTAAATGAAATGACAACTTACTTTCCTTTCACTGATATTTTCAAAGTCCTCTAGTGATCTATTGGGAAACAATTATAATTTCAATTAGAACTTGGTTTATGAGGTGTATACCTATATGGCTTACTCCTACTGGTTCCAATAAATACAGACTTTAAGTAGTGTCATTACTTAATAAGTATCTTTACTTATAAATTTAGGAGTATCTGACAACAATCCACATAGGTTATATGTGGTAATTGGTTAAAACCACAGGCATCAAGTAACTTGTAAAACATTTATGTACTATAGGTATGAGCCTGTCAGATTTGATGATATAACAGTATTATTATCACCATTGGATCTCTAGGGTAGCTTTGTTCTATCAATCAGTAGGTCAGTGAATATGATTTGGCCTTTATATTGAGCTTGTCACTATGTCAGGCATTGAGGGAACAGTGGTGTCAGAAACATTTTCTGAAGAATGGAGAAGCATGAATCCAACGTACTCAATTCTGCTATGGAGGCAGTAGATGATCTAATACATACCCTCATAACAGAAAAACTCAGATTAATTCAAGGTGTGGCAGATAGGAGAACAAGGGAGGGGGAGAGGGGAGGTGGGGGGGGTTGGGGGTTACTGGTATTTGGCACACCTCTTGTGGGCAGGACACAATTATAAGTGGGACTTTACCTAACAAATGCAATCAGTGTAACCTAATTCTTTATTCCCTCAATGAACCTGAAATTTAAAAAAAAAAGAAAGAAAGAAAGAAAGAAAGACTTTCTGCTCTCAGAGAACTTATAGTCTATCTAGTGTGGTAGTCAGAAAAAGCAACAAGTTATTACAGGGCAGCTGAATAAAACACAGAGACTACCAGAAGCCACACATAAAGTGCAGCCTTAAAAAAAAAAAAAATTTCATGAAATAAGGAATGACTGAGCTGAGAGCAGAAGAAGGAGAAGCAGCTAATCACATGAAACAAGGAAATATGGAGGAACAGCATGTGCAAAGCCTGGAAGGGAAAGCCTTTTGAAATTGTCGCTTCCTGTTTTTATTTGATTCTCCTAGAGCAGGGCAGCAAGGGAAATCACTTTTGCTGAACACACTGACAATGTTTTAATCACAGAGATATGTGCTATGATAACATTATTTATTATATGAATATACTTACAGCATTTTAACAAATGCTCACATAGCCACTTTATAAATGTCAAAAATGAGTTTAAGCAGTTTCCCCTATTCTTCAAGAGTCAGAAAGAATAGGAGCCACACCTTTTTAGCTTCGTGGATCTGACTCTCTAGCCTTCTCTTCATACATGTTCCTTCCACTCAGTATGCTGCCCGCCCTTCTGCATTTCAAGATTCTCTGTGAACATGGTGAAAACTCTGGTTGCACATGGGCTCAGCCTGATCTTTCAAGTTGCTACTCCATGAAAAAGAGGCACTACTTGGCAGCGCCTGTGGCTCAAAGGAGTAGGGTGCCAGCCCCATATGCTGGAGATGGCAGGTTCAAACCCAGCCCTGGCCAAAAACTGCAAAAAAAAAAAAGGCGGGGGGGCACTAGTAGGAATTTTAGCCTTGAACCGATTAAGCCTATGGTAAGTCCAGGTAGAAGAGGCCAAAAGACTTTAAAAATGACCAAGGAAAGAGAGCAGAGTGTGTTCAGTTGCTCCTCATAGTAGGAACATCAGGTAGAACTGAGCCTAAGGCCTTGATGAAAAAATTATGATTTGAAAAGCAAAACTACCAACAGAGGTTAACCCCTCTCTCAGTATTCAAATGTTTTAGAGTCTTTAAAACATTCACACCTGGAGGGTAAAGCACCGGCACTTTCTCTACTGAGTGTTCCCCAATTCTTTTTCTCCATGAGAAGGTAAATAGCACCTTCATTTAGGTTTTTGTTATCTCTTGCCTGGATTACTGCAGCACACTGTGTGTGTACCCTTTTAACCTTGAAACCTGTTTATTACCTCCTAAGAACATCCTCTCAAATTGACACAAGAGATCCTCAACGTCTGCTAAGCCTCTATAATCCCTCCGTTTTGTCTTTCTTCTTAACTTTCCTTTGCCCTAGAATCTCAGCACTTGTCTTTAGCATTTTTCACTTTATATTCATATCATTCATTTTCCTGACTACCTTACTAGACTATAAAACAGACCGTGGTGTCTTGCATACCTAATCAATCTTGCAAGTGAACTTAGTACCTGGCATTTAGGTATCTGAATTCACGTGAGCAGAGTAAAGATCCCATTTACATCCTGCTAGGCCCAGGTTTTTCCCTGAACTGACAAGATCCCACTCAAAAGGCAGAGGCAGAGTTCAGAGCCATCTTTTCTTAAGAGCTCGTTAAAATCTGTGGTCCGTGAAAAAGTGGGTGCTTATGTTCTCAGCATCAGTCTTATGAAAAAATGTGATTTGAATTAATGTGTGTATAAAAAATAGACAAATTTATTTTCTTAGGTGATCAGGATAGAGAATGGCGAGCTGAGGGATATGGTACTTGTTTAAATTGTTCTTTTCCAGATTATTTAGAAGAAGTTGTCAGAATTATAAATATATATTTTTGAAGACCATTTTGATCCAGTTATAAAACTAGATTTACTAGAACAAATTTTTCTTATAGTATTATGCTTTGATTTAAAAGAATTGTAAAAATAATGAGAGGCAAAGTATTTGGGGCAAAAATGCTTATATAAATATAAATTATTAGAAACTAAGGTAGATTTTACCAAACGGATATTAAATAATATTTGAATCTAAATACATATTCTTATTACAATTAATCTATTTTACTTATATATATTGAACCCTATTGATTATCATTAATTATTCTAGGCATTGAGGATAGATCAGTATTAAAACCCTTTAGAGACACACTTGCCTCACATAGTATTTGGTGAATACAAGACCAGATGATGTATCTTTGTAGAATGAGAGTGAAACAGAGGTACAACTTAGAGTTGTATTGTGAACATGATAAAAGATCAAAATAGACTTTATTTCAGTCTATTTAGAAGCATACTAGGATTGGATTTTTTTAGACAATTAATTCTCAAATTCCAACAGCATATATATAAAGTTAAACTATTGATAAGCTTCATCTGTCTACCGTGTAACTTGCACTTGGAATTTTAGTAATTATATTTAGTAATTTTGGTGAAATCACTAGGGAAAAAAGGCTTTAAGAATGCTTAGTTCCTCTTCCTGGCATGATAACAGGCATTTTTTTCCATGCCATCTCCACTTGGTACTGAGACAATGCTAATCCCCCAAATCTTCACGTTTGGGTCACGCCATAATGACTTAATCTTCTGCCTTTATGCTAATAGAACATCGTAGACAGATATCGACCCTTCTTTTTCCAATTAAAAGAAGATTGCTTGTAAAAAGTAATATAAAGACAATGAAATGCATCCTTAAAACATAGTTAAAGGTTGAAAATATTTTGTTATACAGTATAAGTCATAGTAATCTTTTAAAAATTTGTATTCAAATAAACTGGTTATGCCTGTTGAGACCCCACACACATACCAACTGCACATCTTTTCATGAGTAGAAGCAGTGATTGTGATTCTGCTGTACTAGGTGTTAAGTAAGCTGCATGAATCTGCAAATAAACAGAGTTGGGTATTTGAAAACAATATAGCACATAAATCATGCTGAAGCAGACATGCAGATTAAATAAAAATATATACTTGAGGCCTACCTCAAAACTAGCAAATTCTTTTTAGTTAAAAAGCTAGTTAACAACATTTTTAAAGATTCAAATATAAATTTAAAAGTAATTTATAAAAACAGTGCTATTTATCAGATTTGGAATATTTGCTAACAAACTTTGAAAAATGCTATAAGTCAAAAATCTTTAAATGCTTTAAAGAGAAGAAATAAAATTCTTATTTTATACTCAATATAATAACCACTATATTTAACTATTAAAGATTGCATCACTGCAAACTGGCATTATTAGTTTATTTCATCAAAGGATAGAACTTCTTTCATAGTTAATATACTGCTGAAAATAGTGTTTATCCTGATTAGTCATAAGAATGGGAAAAGAGATGATTAGTTAGTATACCATTGTCAACTGTCAAGGTAACAAAAATAAATCTCCAAATCTCAAATTCATACTTCCTAATTCCAAAGGTACAAACATCCAGAGAAAGAAAAGGAGATTTATAATTTACCCTATGCACCCTATTAAATATATCAGAAATAACAATTCTATGAAATGATAATTTCAATTTTATTCTTACGAATGCAAAAATGTAAATATCATATATCTGATTTAAACAAATATATATATTTTAAAATCCACTAAGTTTTCCAAGTAACAGTTAAAAGCAATGTTAAATAAAAAGAGAATGCCAGCGATATAATTTTTTCATAATACAGGTAGCTATTCAATTATATGAAAAGAAACTATTAGGAGAAAACCCATCCTAGAATCAGATACATCTTAAGTACAAAGAACCCGAGAATAGAAAATTATTTGGTTTAGAATAGTTGTTGAAAATTAGTCCAAAAGTCAAGTGACTAAATTTGATTTTTTTTTTTAAACCGTCAATGCCACTGAAGATCCATGATTAAATCAGTGGTAATCATATGATCTCATTTTCAATTTAATGGAATGTTTATACTTTATCTATTAGTTTGGAGAACTTATAAAATCTATAGTGATGATCTGAGGGCCAACTTTCCTTCAAAATCTATTGATGAAAATGAAGCAGTTCAATGGCAGAGGGAAACAAAATGGCATGGATAGAACATGCAGTGAATGTCACCTAATTTAACTGACTACTTGATTATCTAAGGCTCAGATCACTTCCATAGCACCTTTGAACTATTAGAAATGGAATTTACCTAGAATTTTTCTTTTCCAGATTTCAGTGTTCCTTGCATTGGAAAACATCAGAGGATTTTGGGACTTTATTGGATGTACACCCATTTCTTTCTCCGAGAATCTGTCAAAGCAGAATCCAGATTTGTTGAAGAAATACTAAGTTTTAGAGCTCATAATACAGAATTTAAAATACCCTTTTGAAATAATACAAAACTATATAAATTAAAACTGCATAGAGTAGTCTTCTACAACTTAAGGGTTTTTAAATTATTATTTTCATCATCACAGGTAAAACTCAATTATAACATTTATAAAAAAAAAAAACCAGTTCATTTCTCCTTAAAGTTTTTAAGTTTAAACTGAGATAATCAAGTTTAAAGATAATCAAGACCTACAAGAAAAGGTCTTTGTAAATTATAAACAAATAGACATAATTAATTAATAACAACTATAATTATAAATATAAATAAATATATTTTTAATTTTTTTTTTGCGATGTCACCAGTGGTTATAATGAATGCTATATATCAGGTCATACATACTTAGGTACTACATAACTTGGATAATAAAAATAAATTTATTATTTTTGTAGCATTTGTGCATAAGGTATGAGATATTTTGTTTTGAAATTTCTAAAATGATGCATGAATTTATAATGACTTTCTGTACTGAGTCACTGAAAGCAAGTAAATTAGATAATTGATGGATATAGTTCCTTGAATAGGTGTACTTCCAAGGACAGTTTAGGTTATGACCACAGTGATCACTATTGGAATCTGAGAAGTTTAGTCTACTTCTGTGGGAACATTTCAGGGAATTTTTGGCAGGTCACCTTTTCATACATGTGTCATGGCCAGAGTGGTCAGTAGTAGCTGGCTCCTTGAGCCAGCATCCGAGTGTCAGTTTTGCGCAGGCACTGCGTATGCCAGAGCTCTCGCACCGGCGCGGATGGCATCTCTCTTCGCTTCCCATCTGAGTTTCCTCTCCCATCACCGTCTTTTCTATCTCCATCTAAACACACACATAAATATGCTGGCAAACCTTAGTTTCAGAGAAACCCGCCTTGGCTGATTTAATATTTATGTAAATTTATAACTAGCTTTGGGGTTTTAAAACTAAAAAATCAGCACTGTGACTCTTCTCTGCCCTCTGAAGTGCCCTGCTTCCCCAGGGCCAGGGCTTAGTCATTAATTCAGCAGATATTAATAGATCATCTGATATGTGCCAAACACTGAGGCTTGGGACTCAGTCACGAATAAGACAGGAAACTTTTCTTATTGCACATATTTGTTTATTAAGAGTATGTAAACTTGTTATGTGTCAGGTGTTGAGAACAGAGATGATGAAGATGAAGAAGGATAAATTAAGAGCATAAGTACTATCTGAATGGAGGGAAGGGATAGGAACTGTAAAAACAAAAACAAATTAGTTACTGTTTCATATGGGTTTTTGTTACAGCTTCTTTTTTACACTGTATTTATACAAGAGTAATGACTGAATTTTGTTTACAAAAAGATGAAACAGAGGGAGGAGAGACAAGTCTGAGGAGCACTTCAACTTAAGGTGCAAAAACAGCCTTTTTCCCCCCTCTTCAATAAAAAGTAATAAGAGAAAAAAAAAAAAGATGAAACAATTTATATGTTTCAAAAAATAATCTTTATAAATAAAAAGTCTTAGATTAACTTACTTTATTCGTTAAGTATATAGGAATTCAGTGCATACTCCTGATAGTTAAAGGGTAAATACTACTAATTAATGGTAAAGTTATATACCATAACCTTTGAATTGTCATGAAAACCTTAGTAGAGTGGGAACCTGATTGTTATATATCCATAATCTCTTCTAAGTTTACACATCTGACCTAAAAGAATCACACATTTTTCCAGGGTATCTTTTTTAGTTTCCTATTTATTACTCTGTCTGATAACCTTTTCAAGGTGACTTTTTCAATGTCTTAGTGAGCTATGATTAAATTTTAGCCACTTTTATACTATCTGATATTTTTCTCCTTGCTATCACACCTATGTAGGAACCTGTCCCTAGATAGATAGATAGATAGGCAGATATTTTCTGTAGGTATGTATAGAAAGAGATAGTTATGAAAAGATATTTAACTATGTATCTACTCACATTTCCTGTTTGCATGGTAACGTTTAGAAGGAAAACTAGAAGGAAAATACATGTAAATATACCAGAAATCATTACTTCAGCACTTAGGGTTTGAAGTGGGTACCTTGAAGGAAGGAAGAAAGTAAGTATGGAAGGATATAAAAGAGAAGGATAGAAAAGAGGAAAAAAAGAAAGGAAGGAAGGAAAGAGGGAGGAAGAGAAAGAAAGAAATAATTATACGCACAGGAACTACCTGTCTATGAGTGTGTATAGGGTGGTTCATATCCTCCCACTGTGTCTAGCTGAGATGTCCCCTGCCTTCCAATTGCGCTACAACACAATGACAATTGCTTTCCTTGTGACATCCCTTTCAGGATGATGAGATAATCTTTTTGTGATTACTTGCTGTCCAACTTTCTCCACCTCCCATTTCCTTATGAAATCCTTTCCAGTTTGTTAAAATTAAGCTACTTCCATGTGCGCTGGATTGCTTAAAAATGTTCCCATATTGATTAACTAAAACATATTTTCATGTTGATTTGTCCGAATATGTTACTCTTGAGGATTCTATCAGAGTTTAAGCACTCTGGGGCGTGGGCAATATTAAGACAGTCGATGTTAATAAAATTCTTTTGGAAGAAATTAATTGAACCTTAGTATATATACTCAATGACTTGAGAGAGAAATGGGGGCTAAAAATAGCCAATGGCTTCTTTATGGCTGCCGAGGTAATGGTTATATTTGCAGGCTTTGTTCTCATTCTTTTTTAAGCCATCATATTCCTATCCACTGATCTGGGTTTCAGTTAACCTCATCTGATAAACCATATTTAGTGGTCCTTAGCAACTCAGCTCTCTCACAAGTCTCAAATGACTCCTTATCATTTCTTAAATAGTTACTTGATAAAACCTTTTATAGCTAGACTGCTTTATAAATAGAGAATTATTCAATGCAACCAATTGTTTATAAATAAAAATTATGAATACCTTATGTAGATTTCTTGGATTAAAAAACATGTTAACATGATAGTTGTATGAGTTAATTTTTGTCTAGATTAAAAATTGTTGATGTCATCATTATTAACATATATTTGCAATAGCAGTCTGTCAAAAATTTAAATGCTGGCACTTTTAAAATCTCACCCCATATGTCACTCACTCAAATTAAATTTTTGATAATTTGCCTTTCTGAGTTTTACATTTTCCTTCTCCTCAGTGATGGCGATGTTTGGTCAAGGGATTTTATTCTTTAACATTTTGGGTCTTTTCTATGAAACATCAGATATACTATTATTTAGTAGTAAATCAGAAAATGCTAATTTTCTTAGACATGCTTTCCTGATGAAAAATTATCAGCTGTATCAGAGTTTTGCACACATTTTTCCCTCATGAATATTTAATTGGCATACCTGGATTCAATGTTTGCCTGCTTAATAACTCAGCTCTGAAATTAGGGGATGTATTTAGGACTATGCAAAACTTTATTAAAATATCTTAGGCTGTATAAAACATTTAAAGAATATGAAAAGGAATAAATTCTAAAATTACTTAAATCTGTTTTTCTGTTGCTGGATTTTATCTTTCAAAGACTTCAATCATAAAATTTTAAGGAAATTTGTACAAGCTACTTTATATCTTTTGCCTCCTAAGCCACGTCAGATGAAAACCTGACTCTCCCTTGATGTTATACATCTCTAAGGAAGGAAAGACCACAATCGCTCTTGTTAATGTATTTAAGAACCTTAATACATTTTCAAAAAGGTCCCAAATGTCCTTGTCCTAAATTTGATGTAAGTAAATAATAACCGTTGCCATATATTACTTTGTGATTTCTTGGCTGTTATTTTTATTTTTTTTTAATTTTCACTATTTGTTTTATTGTGGTAAAATATATATAACAAAATTTGCCATTTTAACCATTTCAAGTGTACAATTCGGTGATATAAATTACATTCACAGTATTATGGAACCATCACTGTTATCTATTTTTTTTAATATTAACCTCATCTTGTTTGCTTAATTATTATGTTAAGACATTTATACTCTATACTTAATAAATCTGACAAGTACCTTTACATTATGCACTATAGGTGTGATCACCCTCCCTTGATCTGACCTCCCCCCTCCCCTCCCATCCCCCCCTCCTCTTGATTTCTTAGTTGTCTGGAATGACCCATAGTTGATCATGCCTGAAAATTAATAGATCACATTAATGATTAAGTGTTTCCTTTTAAGGTGATAATCCAGTGCTGTGAATCAATTATTAATGAAGAGACAGATACCCAAGTTAGGTTGGGATGAGAGGCTAAGAATGAGACGGGACATGTGATCCTTTAGCTCCGATTCAGGAAGTGAGGTTTATGTCCATGAGCTCTGATGTGATCGAGAGTGCTGATCCCAGGCAGGCTTTTCCTGGGTCTGCTGCTCTTGCTGCTGTGGGGCTCGCTGACATTCTGGCTGACGGGCAGTCCCTTAGATACTCACAGAGAAGGGGCGAACTGCACATAAAGGAAAGAGAACAGCAGAGGTGTTCAAAGTACTTTGTACTTTTTTTTCCCCTGAGCAAATGTATGAATATTAAATAAGAAAAATAAGAATTTAGTTTGCAAAGTGAGGTCTGTTTGAGTTTGAACTTCTGTTCGTCCACTTGTTTATGTGTGATCTTTGACAAGTTGCTTTACCTCCCTGTGCCCCAGTTTATTACCTATAGAAAGAGGATAATACCATCTAAGGTGTGTGACTCTACCAAACGCATGTTCCCACATATAGAAGATACCTAAAATTGGGTGTTTATCTTCATCATAATCATTTCCATCATTTTACTCAAAGCAAGCTGTAGTTGGCCATAATGATATCAATGACACCATTAGGTAGGTGAGGAGAGAATCAGGGTATAATCTTAGACATCACTTTCTACCATGTTTCCCTGAAAATAAGACACTGTCTGATATTTATTTTTCCTCAAGAAGATACAGTAGGGCTTATTTTCAGGGAATGTCTTATTTTTATTAAATATAATACAACAATCTACATTTATTCAAATACAGTTAAGTCATCTTCTTCTGGAACCTGACAAGGAGAGCTGACCTTGTTGGTGGGGCTGGCACTAGTGATGCGTGAACTCCTTTCCCCTAGCCGTTTGCACGTGCACAATAGGATGCCTGCCACCATGGTTACCATGCACACCTGCGCAAGTGCAACCAGCTCTGAGAAAGGAGCTGTGGCAGATAAAAGGTATTCCAGTCTTCCTTAACACTCCATGCCGAAATGCATGGTGTGGCTATGCAGATCTTATTATCTTATAGGTCTTATTATCAGGGTAGGGCTTATATTTAACAAATGCATAGAAATGCTTCTAGGGTTTATTTTTTGGGTAGGTCTTATTTTTGGTGAAACATGGTATTACTGTTTCAGTCCAAAGATGACCAAAAGGTACCTTGAAGAAATTAATCAAGTAACTTAGCAGAGGTCATATTGTCAGCCTGAGGAAGGACTAGATTTTGCCTCATACTTTGTCCATCTTCTTTCCTGTTTCTTATTCAAAAGTCTATAAAATATTATCGTTGTCTGTTCTGGAAATTCATGTGCATTTCATATGTTCATGGAAGCATCCATACACTACTCTGCAGGGGAAATGTCAGCAGAATACTTTCAAATCTACTGCTTATGGGACACAATTAAGTAACAGTGACAGAAGGATGTGAATTGTGCTGAAACTGACCCCTCAGTTATAGAATGCCCAAGGATATGCACTGTGGAATTTACCTAGTCTTTGTGATGGTAATTCCATCTCACTTTTAATTTCTTGTTGTTATATGTGAGTGTCTTTGTGTGCAGCCCTAAATTATCAAATACTTAAAGTATGAGTTTATAAAGCCAATGTACAGGACTTAAATTTTAAAGGCCAGATTAAAATTTAGTGAAGTAGAACAATTTGTATATGTTCTTACAATTGCATTATGTGAATGTAGTAATATAATTTGTATATAATTAGTTTCCCCTTGTATAGTTATTCTGTATTACTGATTGAAGACTCTCCAGGTCCCAATTGTTCTTACTGGGTATCTTTATCTCCTGATTAGCTGGTATTGTTTTAGTTTAATTTTCTTCTCTTTAAGTTTAGTATTTCATTAACTATTACAATGTAAATAGCCTAATTGCAAATATGAGTTAGTAGCTAACTAGTCTTGGCAATTACTTTTCAATATAAGAAATATTAAGGAAAGGAAATATAGTATCATTAAGAAGGAAGTATCAAAAGAAGTTAAATGTGGTTAGAGATTTTATAGATCTCTGGATGTCCATGAACATTTATAAAACTGTGTATATATCCATATATGTACTTATTTTATGTAGTCTTTTACTGTGAAAAGAGTAAAGAAAGAGATATTTTCTTGTATTTCTAGTTGCACAAAAAGAAAAGATTGAGAAAGAAAAAGAAATAGATAGTAAGGCAGTAATGATCTCTCTTGAAAATTGTTTTTGCTGCAGAAAATAGCCATTCACTTATTCTCCAATTACTATTCACCTAATTATCAGAGGCATACTCAGTAATTATATACTCATCATTGTCCTTTAGATTACATGATTGTATTTGATGTTACTAAGTAATTCCAAATGTAATTACCCTACAGAGGTTATCACAATTTTTGTATCATGAATATAAAGTGTTATATAATTTCCTGGTTATCTCTACTTTCTTAGCACAGATTAATTACATTTCATTATAACTCCTTATCATATACAGAATGTCTCAGTTGTTATGCCACTCGGGTCAGTAAAATTTTCAAAACTTATAAGATGGAATGTTCCACAGGAAGACTTTACTTTTGGTAATGACATGTGTAGGCTTTGCCATTGCAACTATTCAGATCAATTTTAGTTCTTGATTTCTTCTTGGAACTGGGTACTCAGCTCTCTGAGAGCGGTGTCCTGTCTCACAGTTCTGGTCTCATTCTGCAGTTCCTAGTATACAATAAGATGTGTATATCCTCAGAAAATAATCATCTATGATGTACCATTTCAGTTTTATCTTCATAATCAAATTACTCATGTTGCTCAAAAGGAAATTGACAGTATTGTTCTATCAGCTTTTCTTTCTTTCTTTCTTTCTTTTTTTTGAGAGAGAGAGAGAGTCTCACTTTGTCACTCTCAGTAGAGTGCTGTGAGGTCACATCTCACAGCAACCTCAAACTCTTGAGCTCAAGCAATTCTCTTGTCTTAGCCTCCCCAGTAGCTGGGACTACAGGTGCCCACCACAATACTGGCTTTTTAGAGACAGGGTCTTGCTCTTTCTCAGGCTGGTCTGGAACCTGTGAGCTCAGGCAATCCACCTGCCTTGGCCTGCCAGAGTGCTAGGATTACAGGCGTAAGCCACTGCACCAGGCCAGCTTTGCTTTCCATAAATTCAGACTTTCCTACTGATCTTTTCTATCTTCCATCTTTAATCACTCACTTTTGTCTCTAATCTCTTCCCTATTTCAACCCCTCCAGCAAATATTGTTTATTGTCTATATTTTCCCCATAACCATCCCTTTCTTTAGTTTACCACCTTTTTAAAACTTTCCTATTGTGCCAATGACTATTAACCTGAACTTAATATTTGAAAGAAAAGATGATTGTTTGTATGTGAGAAGAGGATGTGAAGTGAGTGGATGTGTATCTGTGTGAGAAAGTACAAAACAATCACTTTGCTTCCTGTCTTGGTGCTAAGCAACCACCAATGTCCCTGCCCCTCTTTATTTTTGAAGGAATTGTCAAGTGTTTTATGTAGATGTGTCTTCTGCTTTATATTCAGTAACATTAAATTTAGCAAAGGTAAAACATGAAAAAAATCAGAAGACATTAAAACTTCCTCAAAGGTAAGTTCATAAAAATAATATGACAAATGGGTATTTAATAAAATATCAATATATTTTAGTTAAGGAAGTATCTATCTGGGTGGCACCTGTGGCTCAAAGGAATAGGGCACTGGCCCCATATTCAGAGGTGGCAGGTTCAAACCCAGCCCTGGCCAAGAAAAAAAAAAAAAGAAAATGTCTATGTGTATTTCGTAAAGACTACTTTCAAAACAGTTTTAAAGCATTTTTAATGCTTAGAGTGGTAACCTCTGTGGAATAATTAATCTTCAGTGGTGTGTGATTTTTAAAAAGTGATCCTCTGGCAACTATGAAACTTCTCTGTTCCTTTCATAGCTTATTAGATCAGGAGCAGAACACTGGGAAGCAAAGTGAGTGAGTACATACTGAAGAAGATTCTTCATATACTATTCTTCTTCATATTTTTCTAATTTAGGAAGCTGATTTCTGCTGGGCTGGAAAGTACTAATGAAGTATTCCTTTTTATTAGATAAATAGCTGAAGTGATACTTAGAATTTAAATATGAGTGTTTAGCAATTATTTGAGAGTGTACAGAGAGGTGACACTGATGAAAATACAGCATATATTTATACAAGTTTACATAGATGATTTTAATTTAAAGTGGATTAATGCTGTGAAGAGGATGAGAGAGAAATTAAGGTGACATTCTTATGATTCATTAAGTGTTGAAGTCATGGTATTGAGAACATGGACTTGGTTGAATTATCGGATTTAGAAATAGACAACACCCACAAATGTTTAAAACTTTCCTGGACTTGGGTCATGCTACTGCTTGAAATCACATACAACACTTGAAGGAATTATTTTGCTTTATAATTTACAAGCATCCAATGCTACTGTGATAGCTTAAATAAGTATCAGATGCTGACATCACTTATTAAGTAAGACCCACTTTCTGCCCTGTTCAGGAATGTTAGAGTTGGAAATTAGTAAACAGGGAAGTGTTAAAGACAAAGAAGGAAGGGAGGAAAGAAGGGAGGGAGGGAGGGAGGAAAGGAGGGAGGGAGTGGGAAAGTGGTTAAGGGAAAAAGACAGATAACATATTTGCAATCAAAAGATAGGCCCTAGAACCCTAATAGAAGTAAGAGGAATAAAAAATCCTAGGCAAACATATAACTCAGCAACTTTCATACACTTCAGATCTTATACCAAACAAGAGGAGATAGAAGATTTTCACAGAAAGGTAATGAGAACCATCTCTGCCAAGGCTGAAGTATAGTGAGCAACCCTTTGCCCCTGAACTTCAACTCAGCGTAGTGTGAACAGTGTGAACTGGGGATAAATGAAATGCCTGTATTTGAATATCTGGAGAGAAGACTTCAGACCCTAAAATGAATTCTGACTTTCTACATGAAAAAACTGGCATAGTTAACATGCAATTAACAACATGCAATTTAGAATTATTTCTTAAACTGTAAATTCTAAATCTGCTTATTTCACAGTTTTATCGTAAGCAAACATTGCTTTTACAGTCTTTGGATTCCATTTCTATGCCATGAGGACAGTCAACTGCATTGTATAATGTACATCTGACAAGCTATGAAAAAAAATATTAGAAGCATTAAACAGTGGAGAATTTCCTTTAAAGCATAAAAAGTAGACCATTAATTCTTTTTAAAAGTTGGGCCTATAAAAATTAAGTAAAATTTCTAAAACATTCTAATGTCGCTTATATGCCTCTGGATAAAAAAAAAAAAAAAACATTTTCCATTGAAGTATAATATACACATAAATGTTTAAAATCACAAGAATATTGTTCAGTAAATTATTATCAGGGTAAACCAACATTCAGGTCAAGGAAATCTTACCAGAACCTCAAATATTCCCTAACACTCTCTTCATCACAACCCCTTATTTTCTCCCCAGAGATAATTCCTTCTCAAATTCCAAAGCCATAGATTTGTTCTGGTTTTTGAATTTCCTATACAGTCTAGCTGTTTTCTATCAATATCATTTTTGTGAAATTCATCTATATTGTTGCCATAGCAGTAATGTTTTTATTGTGTGTTTGTGTATATGTGCATTTTATTATGTGAATGAATCATAGTTTATCTGTTTTTCCTGTGATGGACATTTGTATTTTTTTTTACTTAGAGCTATTTCTAAAAAGATGTTTGTGCATGTTATATCGTCAATAGAACCTCTGTAAGTAGACCAAGCAAAGGACTGTAACAAACTGGTCAACATACAAAGGTGGCCAATATAGAGAGGTGGTCAGCTGTCCAGGTTCTACTTTTTATGGGTTGGTGCACATATACATGCTTTTCTCTTGGGTATATATTAAGAGTAGAAATTCCAGGTCATAAGGTATATGTTCAAATTTAGTAGATACTGCCAACTTTTCCAAATTAGTTGAACCAGTATTCACTCCCACTAGAAGTGGGTGAGAGTTTCTGTATTGTTTCAGTGTTTGGTGGGTGTGTAAATAGCATTTCATTGAAGTATTCATTTGCATTTCCTTGACTACTAATGAATTGTGTACATGCCCACATCTTTTTAATCTTAGTCTAAAACAGATTTAAGTTATACATCAAAATTACTTATAATTAGAATATTGCAGAGAAGTTTTTAACTTTGCCCTTTAGCACTTCCGGTTAAGTCCAAACTATTCTCTGCTCTAGTGTTATATTTGACAGTCATCAACCTTGAGAATGTCAATACAATTTTTTGTTTGTTTGTTTGTTTCCAAGATCTTTTCAGGGGTATGGTTATAAAAACAAAGTGGTTCAAATTTTTAGAATAAAAGGTTACATTTTAATTATGGTTCCCCTTGTTATTTAAGAATTAAGCTATTTTGATCTGTTTGCAATTATTAATATTAGATGATGTGCTCTCTGTGCCATCTAGTAAAATTCTCTCCAGATCATCATTTCTTACATTCCCTTGTTCCCATGGGAACTAACTGGGCCCCATTTAAGACCTATGAATTATAATCGAGAGGTGGGTGGCAGCAGAGAGAAACTCTGAAATTTGTATCTTCAAGTAAGTTCCCTATATGATTCCACTGAATTATCCACCATGGCAACCTCTGAATAATAACATAGTACGAAAACCTTGTAAAGATACATCAGCCAACTTCAATATCCTAAAAGACAGCTGAATTAGACCAACAGATGAAATTTTAAAGCAATTGGGAAAAATAGTCAAAGAATTTTCCATCAATAAGATAAGCATTCCACATTGTATATCAGATCAACACATTGTACCCCATAAGTGCATTAATATACACAGTTATGATTTAATAAAAAAAAAGAGGTATGGTATTTAGCAAACTGCCTAATAAAGGTTGTTCTTCTTAGATTTCTGCAACAAATGGGAGGCCATTCTAGATGATCACATGGGCTACTGTTAATACACTCTTTAAACATAAAAATGGAATTCATGTTCTATGAAAATACTTATCAATCCTAGAGCAATGACAAAATCTGTAATAAATGGACACTAACACTAACATTTTCTTAATTTTTAGCTCTTTAAGTATCTCATCTTTTGAAAGTGCTACTTTTCTTAAATATAGAAAAAACCTATATTAATAGGCTTAGACAGTGAAGCTCAATGAAGTTAATTGTCATAATGCAAGAGCAAGCATAAGAATGCTTGAAATAAATTTCCATAAATATGAACCAAGCCTGTCAATAAATTTAATTGCTGTCTGATTTAATAAAGGGCTAAATAAACACACAACCATGAGAATTATAAATTATGTTTTAAGTTTCCTCACTGACTATAATTGTCATGTAGCAGGTTAAAGTTTATAAATTGTGATTTTTATCTCAGCTAATCTCATTTAACATTGCTTCACAATTAGATAACTAAAAGGAAGTTGCAGCATCTAAACAGAGTCTGGAATTAATTTAGTCAGCTTTTTTTTTTTTTTTGCTTAGAATTATTTGTATTATGAATTTCAGTATTTTAAACGTGATACATTAGAATATATTCATACATAAACACACACTGGAGGAAATCTTCCTTAAAAATTGTATGTGATTCCTGGTAAGAAACAATCTTTCAAAACAGAGGTTCAGATTACAGGGAATTGTTTTCTCTGTCACCTTGGAAGAGGATAATAGCCTAGATTTCAGTTATCACTCCCCACCCATGATAGATCAAGTGGTTTCCCAGTTCACTTTCCTCTTGAAGTTTGTGAGAGGCACACTTTCCTATTTGCTCACCTGCTCAGGCATTTGTAAAATGCTTGGATTTGTTCTACTATCTATTTGGGGGAGGCTTCTTTTCCACACCAAATGCTGGAGAAGAGGTAGGAGTCCTCTACTCACTGCAAATTACACTGTTCTCCAGGTGAAAAGAGGTGAAAAGGGGAAATAAAAATGACATCTAAATGAATTTTAAGCATTTCTGCTCATTTCAAATTATACTAATATTGTTCATTAGAAGGAAAGCTAAGTAACCTTGTTCACTTAAGCTTTAACATTCAGAACAAAAAGTTTATCAATAGCCTCGTATCAGTATAACCCCTCTCCTCTTATCCAAATAAAATGATGCCTGACTCAAAGAGAGGAAATCAATAGCATTATAAAGAACTCTAGTTTAAATTTAATTATCAACTGCTTTTATAGATTTGCTAATTGACCATTTTTCTATATTAAACAGTAACATTTATTATTTGAAGAAAAATATCTCGTAATATATCTCGTATATAGTATCTCGTAATATAGTTTCATTTTTTCTGTTGTGCATTCTTCTTAGATGTGTGTCACCACTACTGTGTGAATTCTGAGTCTTGTACCATTGGGGATGATGGAAGTGTTGAATGTGTCTGTCCAACACGCTATGAAGGACCAAAATGTGAGATCGATAAATGTATAAGGTGCCATGGGGGACACTGCATTATAAATAAAGACACTGAAGATATACTTTGCAAGTAAGTAGACATCCAGCTTAACTTACAAAAGCTTTTGAACCCGTAAAGAGCAGTTCAGCACTAAAACAGTGGGACAATGTAAATTATTTTTATTGTAAACTTCTATATGGTAATCATCTTTTTATGGCTAGAGATGATATTCAAGTTATTTTAATTCAATCCAAACTTATTTAAGATGTGTTATAAACCTCTGTGAAACATGTTATCCACTACTCAATAAGATGGCCAGCTTATTCCCTGTATAGAATATTCTTAAGAGTAAGCAAGAAATGGTGACATGCAGCATGCTTTCTAAAACTATATGTAGTATTATTCAATTAGGAAAGTTTAGGCTTTTAATTGTTCCATTATGATTATTGACAATGAATGGAATTGCTTTTATGTTGCAAATTGATCCTTTGGGGGAGGAGCAAAACACCCATCTAATGGAGATAAACGTTAATCATTTTTTTTTTTCTTAATCTTACTTTGAACATTGTGATCCAGAATAAATAGAAGGAATTAAGTGTTCTGGAAAACAACTAAAACAAAAAATGCCCAAGTTTGACATTTATTACATTACTTTTTGACCTTTGGCTTCAAGATGAGTGAATGGAGAACAGAACATCTTGGCTAAAGAGCAATTCCATCCAGTTTCTGTCACAAAAGAAGTTTATGCCACAAGGTTAGAGATCAGTCCTCACTCCAGACTTCTTTTAACAGCATTTTAGAAGACAGCCTTATGAAAGACTGGACTCTATCACTTGTCTTGCTTGGAAGTATAATAAATAAGAGTATGAGATAAAAAAGAATGCCATAAAGCGTCCATGTTGCAGCTTCTACTGAGAGCTCACTGAGGGTTCCAGATGAGTTATGTTTCTCTGCCAAACAAGGCCCAATAAAATTTTATTACAAGCAGCATCAACATTTTTTTCTTTTTTATTTACTCTCATTTTAGAATTTACTCTAAATGTGATTTGTGTTATCATTATGAATGACATTTACCGAAACACACAAATTAGGTCATTTGAAAGTACATTATTTTTTTACACAAGTAACTGAAAATATGATGAATATATAAATTTGTGCCTTTCATAAGTACATAAAGCAAAACGAACTCTCAAATCAAAATCATGTTTGCTCATTAAGCCCACCAGTTCTCTGTGATGAAACTTTAGCATGACGGTGCTTTATTTCAATTACTGAGCGTGCATTTTTCTTCAGGTCTAGTGTACCAGATCAGAACGTACAGCAGAGTCTTCTTTACAACTCCTTCCTACTTACCCAGAGAATCATGGGCTGTCATCTAAGAAAGGCTGGGAGCCAAAATCTCCTACCCAGTTTAATGTAGAAAAGCTAATGTGGAGGCATGCACCCCATTCCCATTAAATGTGGGTCTCTATGAAAGTTTTGAGATACCCCATTATGGTCCATTATTTCAATTCCAAGAAGCGCAGTCAACAGAGTCCTTCCTGATTGACCTGTGCACACTTCAACGTGCTCAACTTATTGGGATTGCTGGGAGGGCTTGTTTCTGTCTGTGTTATTTCATGTTTCCTACCTTTTGTGTATCTTAAAGCTTCCATAATGACCCACAGATAAAGAAGAAGAGTAGGTTCATATTTATACTTCTTACTCTAAAGGAAAAAATTGGCTTCTCCAAACTAGAAACACCAGATCCTCATGACCTGAGAAGGCTGGTGAAGTCCAAAATGATAGTTCTTGTTTTTTAAAAGATCTTTTTGGAATTGTATATATAAGCATAGATTGATAGCAGTTAACAATAAACAGATAGTAGAACTTAAAATAGGAATATAACAATCCTTGATTTATCAGCTAGGCTACATGACTTTTAAACATGACAATATCAACAGAATTCATTGAATAGCCTGAAACATATTAGATGATCGTATTTTTCATTTCTATGATACTTTTCATTTTAGCATTAAAATGAAGTTTGTAGTAATGTTGGAATTTTGTTTCAAAGGTAAAGAACAGATACTAAAATGAAATTGCAACACAGTTAAATTATTTTTTGGTTTAGTTGGGAAAACTCGAGTCACATGTCTATTTGTGATGACAAATAGGAAGTTATGTTTCTCAAGCACACCCTACAAACTGTCAACTAGAATAGGTTCCCTATCAAGCATAGTAAGTATAATATTTAAAATAGAACTAATTCCATATTTTTAATCTCTTCTGAAGTACATTTTGGTGAAGAAAATGTTGATCATAGTCTTGAGTAGCCTAAATAATATCCTTTGATTGTCAATTGTCATGGAAATTCTTTGTGTGTACCGAATAACTGGTAATTAACTTTTAAAAAGTGATACATATCACAAACTGTATATGTGTACACACTAGGCAGTCCCCTCAAAAAGGAAATTATTATGAAAACCTACATTAAGACATAAGCTGTACTCTTTGATGTATTATAGTAATTTGGATAATTTGTATGTCCCCTTTAAAATACCTACAAATTTCTGTCTTCAATGTAGGATTCAAACCAAATCATTAGAGAGAAAAAGAGACAACATTTTTTATAACTGCTGGAAGCAGAAATTTCAAAATAATCAACTAAAAGTGTTTTTCTTTTTTAAGTGATGAGGGTTGGCGTACAGTTATCTTTCCTGCAGAAAATGCTTTAATGTATAAGTGAATTTTCCCCTTTGACATTGCCCCTTTGCTAGAGCAAGAAACTATAACATTTCACTCTTGGGAATTTCAAGAAGATGGTAATGGAAGGCAGGGAAAAGTCACTCAGATCCATTTAGCATGTCAGACATCAAAACCATTATTGCTAATTCACTCACTTGGCATCCATATTAAGATACCCATATCAACTGGTATTCTCTGTTCAATCTTAGAACTTTACCCTCCTCTTCCCTATGTCTTATGCTATTTGCATATGTCTTAATTTCACATGTTCTACATAATTAACTTGTTGCTCCTCTTCATTTTGAAAAGAAATGTGATTTTAAACTCCAGACTCTTCAGGACATTTTCAACAGCCATATGACCCCTATGAAGTCAAATAAATACTCACAGAATAAATGCACTACTGTCCTGCCAAACACTTATTTTCAGGCATCTTACCTGTCATTAGGAATTATCCTAAGATGGATGTACTGCAGTATATACCCATCATGGAGAGCATCAACATGATCAGTCAACAATAATTTAGCCTGATTTCTTTGTCAAGATTATGTCCAGATGCAACGTGATGCCATCCATTGATTTCTTCCTTGCACATGTACAAAATTACCAGCATGATGTGTTGTAATTCTGATTTCAGCCAAGGCTCATATTATTGTCTTACCACACATCCCATAGAATAGATTCCTTAATAATTTAGAATGTTAATGTACTTTTCTCCATTCACCCAACCATTTTTATTGTCCAGTCTGATTGTTTGATTGTATATTGATTGACTGACTGATTGATTGATTTAAAGATATAACATAGCATGTAAGAAATTTCTATAGTTTATCCAGTACTGCTGTGTTCATTTTTCCAGTATAGCAGTAGCCAAAGTATTCATTCTTATTCCAAACATGTAATGTACCTGGAAATTAAAAATGTTTTGGCAAGTTTTTCAACAAAGACCATCTCATTACTTTGTTGCCATATTGTATATTGTTCCTATAAAATTACCAGCTATTTTTTTCAATGAATGCTTCAATGTTTTTTTTTTCCTAGAATAAAAAAAAAGTTTGACATTAATTACAATCCATAAGCAGGGAGAAACAGTGAGATAAAAGTGACTATGAGATAACCCTACCCATTTTTATAAAATGTGGGTGGAGAACTCCTAACATTTCTTTGGAACAGATTTTCCAGTTTAGAAGGAAAAGCTTCATTTTTTCCAGAGTATCTGATCATGTGGTTTATAATTCACACAGATGTTACCAAATCCTATTTATATGAAAAAGGAACAAGATACTGATGCTAATGTCCCCTTGAAGTGTAAGTGATAAGAGTATAATTTTTTCACACATATATCTAGCCATGCTAAATTTTTATATTATGTAAAGGTGAGGAAAACTTGAAAATTATGAAAAGAAAAAATTTATGTTATCCTTCTGATAAGAAATAAAAACTTTGCTTTCACAAAATCTGTCTTCCTAAAAACTTCCTTCCAGCCAGCCACTCCATTACTTCAATATAATGAGTATTCCCATCTGCAGTTTATATCGGCTTTCAATAGTAATGATGCCAGCAACAATGGAATTATTTTTTCTTTGTTGTTGCAGCTGCACTAATGGAAAGATTGCCTCTAGCTGCCAGTTATGTGATGGCTACTGTTACAATGGTGGCACATGCCAGCTGGACCCTGAGACTAATGTACCTGTGTGTCTGTGAGTATTTTATAACTTTGGGGGCATGTTATGATGGGACTTCTTTGTACGTACATGGAATCCCTGTTCTACTGCTCTCCTTTCTTGGGTCAATATATTTTAAATGAGTGTTTCATGGACATCTCTGATAAAGTATTGTCCCTCTTCAGCTCACATGCTGCAGAAGCTTCTCTTTCATCAATTTGCTAATGATGTCATAAGAAAAAGCTCATTCAATTCTTAGCATCGTACCATTTCAGACATTCATAGACCTTTGAACTTGGAAATGCTTAGGGAAATTGTTCTAATTTCATTTACCTTATTCAAATATGTGAAGCCCAGAGATAATCATCTTTTTTGGATCATTTGGTACTTATAGCCATCTTTTAAAAAGAGAACTCGTAATAGCTATTCCAAATGTATAATGCTATTTGATGTTCACATCAGGCTTAGACCGTTGTGTTATGTAACCTGTTAAGTTCCTGGCTCCTCTGCAATACATTAACTTGAGTCTGGGTTTTAAATACTTGGGAAAACTTTTGATACTTAGTACTCTCAAAAACCCTGAAATTTAGTATTTTCTCCCTCTCAATTATCCAGTTGTCCATCGTGGACACTTTTAGATGAGGTCATTCATCTTATGTGCTCACTCTTTTGAGTTTTGTTTTGTCATTGCTTGACGAGAAGGATAATGCCCACATAGAATCCATGTCTGCATCCCCTTCCCCACCTTGGCAGAGTAGCATGTGACGAGTGGGTTTGAGAGAGAGGTGAGCATACCCGGGAAGCTTTTCATTCAAATGTTGCTGTCTCTGTATAAAATAAATTTGAAACATATTTGGCAAAAAAGTCAGACGCTTTTATTTAGCTGTATTTTACTGAAATTCTGCAGATGCTCTGTGGGGTTTAAAAGTCAGCGCTGTGACCAGAAAGAGAACCCTTGTGATCACTACTGTCAGAATGAGGGGATTTGCACTTTAACTGCGTTTAATGAGCCGAGATGCAAGTAGGTTTAACCTTCCACTTACCGCTGCGCTTCGTGTGACATCATTTCAGGCCACAGTTCATTGGTTTAAATCATGCACATCCACATGCATTTCACAGTGTATACTTAATCTCGGGGCTCATCTGTGTCATACACACTTAACCTTTGCTTCGCTCACTGACAAGCGTGTGCACCACAGACTGCTAGAGTGTCTATAATATAACAGAGGCAATGAAAAAGCTCATAGAACTGTCTAATAAAAATACATTTACTGGAGTAGTAGCTTTTACTTAGAGAAGTACAGAAGCAGATGTTTTAAGCCTTTTACCATATACTATGTTTAGAATGATGATTTTTCTTTAGTAACTCACTTTCCATTTCAATCACTGATGAAGGGTTTCCCAAAATGTTACTGAGAACTGATTTTCCCTATAAATAAAATAAGTATATGCTAAAAATTTTGGGGGAACATTTTTCTTAACAGTTTAAGTTATTCATTCTTGGTTCAGTTTGTGGTGTTTTGAGTATCCATGCAAAGTAAATCCATATTTCCTGTGAGAAGTTTCGAAGATCACCTTTGGGGTTACATTCATCACAATGGAAGTTATTTCTCCATTGTGCATTTGAGCTTTAGAGACAGATCATATCTGGATCCTCCTTGATATTCAATCTCATAAACACCATCCCTAACTGGAACCTAATGGTGATGGCCTCAGAGTACAGAGTATCGGTGTTAAGGCACAATTATATTAAACTTCAGATCTTTTATTACCAAAATGCTACAATTTTGTTGATAATGAGTTGGAGAGATCTGAGGCAGAAGCTTGAGGTGGAGGAGCTTAGTTTTGAAGGTGGCGCTGGTTGACATTAGAAGACAGCTGGAGAGGTCAGCTGCAGACACCTCCTACAAAAGATTTAGAAACCCTTTAAGTGAAAAGTGACAAGGGCTTCTCTGGAGCATTGCAGCTGGAGGAAAGAATATAGAGACCACAATATTCATTGATATTTGAGAGTTAATAGATCCAACGTTATCCTTGGCCAAAAATTGATCTAGGTACTTATGGTTGTTCAGTTTTAGAACACCAGTAATGCTTGCTCTACGTCCCCGTCTTCATCTGTCTTCTTCTGTCAGTCTCCGGGCAAAAGCAACATTTCAAGCCCACCTTGCCTTCTCCCCACAAATAGGTCTCAGAATGACTGGGTGTCCAGAGAATGCCCCTATGACCAGAATAAAAATTTCTTATCAGCCACCATTACTAGCAGTCCACTTTTCACTCTTACCAAGTGTTTTCAGCCAATGAGATTTCCTTAGCGTTTGTTTATTTAATGTGTGGCCCAAGACAACTCTTCTTCTTCCAAGGTGAGGCAGAGGGAAAAAAAGGTTGGATTTTAGAGCAAACACCTTTACTGTTCTGTACTGTGTCTGTTTCTGTGCTTAATGGATATGTCAGCTGCACTTTGGTTTCATACACCTGAAAATCTATTATGATAGTATGAGTAATAAATACACAGTTAGCCCTCTGTATTCATAGGTTCTGAATCCGTGGATTCAATCAACTATAGATCAAAAATCTTTAGAAAAGAAAATTGTGTGTCTGTACTAGATTTTGTTCTTGCCATTATTCTCTAAACAATGTGGTATAACACCTATTTAGACTGCATTTACATTATACTAGGTATTATAAGTAATATAGAGATGATTGACAGTATATGGGAAGATAAGTGTAGTTATATGCAAATACTATACATCATATATAAGATATTTGAGCACAGATGATTTTAGCATCCAAGGGAGATCCTAAAACCAATCCCCTATGGATATTGGGGCACAACTATACTTCATTCTTCAAACACTTAAACCATATAATTAGCATAGAAGAATTATTTTCTGTTATAATTCATTAATAAGTTCATTTATTAAATATTTATTGATAATTCATGATAAGTAATACCCTATGTAATTTGGGGAGGAGAAATAACAACAGCTAAACTGACTTAAGAAATATTTGGGCCAAGCGCAGTGTTAAAGACTTAACAAATCTAATGTATAAAGTTAGACTGCTATATAATAACAATTATTAATATTACCTAAGGTCACACACTAGGAAATGTTGTATGTCTAAGACTCAGATCACACTTTTTTGATCCCAAAGTCCATGCCCTGGTTAGGACTCATATGCTGTACCACACTTCATGCTGTAATATTGACAATATGGATTTTACATTTGAAAAACTCAAATTTAATTTTGGGTAGAATAATGTTTTTTTAAATATTAAAATGCCACCCAGTAATTATTATAATAAAAAGATGACCAAAGTGCTGTTGGGAAAACAACTGAATAGAGATTAATTAGTGATTCCTAGTGGAAGGGTAGAAGATTTTATGAAGCCTATACATTTTTGCAGTATTTTGAAAAATTATCTTGTAATTTTATAGAAGGGAAATTATTGAACTTCTTTTTGGAAAGAGGGAATGGCACAAAGGCAAATGGATCTTAAAGTAAAAGATGAAGATTGTTGAGAATAGAAAACAGGTTATCTATTTTAACACACTTGGAGGAGAGGAGGCTAAAGAGATATATTGGGGTTGATTTAATAGGTATATTTTATGCCATGGCACAAGAGTGGGTGTATAAAAAGAAGTATACAGAATTAAGATTAAGAAAATGGAAATACCAATGTTTTGATACTGTCCAAAGAAGGAGTCAACAAAGTTAAATGAGAAGAAATAAAAGTTGGGAAATATGTGTCACAGAGTAGATTTCTTACAAGTCAAAGTAGAACTTCAAAGAATATCAAATGAACTCCAGACCATTTAAAAAAGGGCAAGCATTATTGTATTCATAACTAGATGGCCATTATGAAAGATGTTTTGAAAGCCCTATAGACACAGAAAACCAACTATAGTTGGTTAATTAAAAGGTAAGAAATTAGAGAAAAATGTAGATTCTTTACTGAATATTTGGCTATAGATTAAATGAAGGAAAAGCAATAAGTAGTATCTAGGGGAAAATATTTTTATAACAAGCAATAAAGTATTCAAGAGGGCTTTTTGTTTAGAGAATGTGATGAGTAGAGAGATGGTTGAGCCAATTTCATGTTCATGTTCCTTAGATTTAAAAAATGGAGAATATGGAAAGTTTTCTTAGTTTTTCCTAGTGTATTTAAAGTGTCTATAATCATTGGACCACAAAATAGTTGGCTAAGGGAATATTAAGCCGCAGAATATCTTTCTAGTGAAGCATTCTTTTCACAAGAGGAGATTTTTGGAAACAGAGGCTTCAGCCACAGTTTTCAATTGGTGCTTATTATGTATATTTAATGAAATCATACATTTAATTAAGTCATACATTTAATGAAGTCATACATACTATTTCATCTCAAAGCCTTTACAGGAAGTAGAAATTGCTTTAAGAGATATAATATAATGCTTGTTTTAATTTTATTGGTAGTACATTTTTATTTTCTTCATAGAGTGAAAAACTATTTGAATTGTGCAGAACTTAACACACATTTGGAATGTCTGTAAAGTATTCAGATCTTTGAAGGTTTTACATCATAGAAATTTTATTACTATATACTTCAATAAGGAGTAGATGTGTTCTTTGAAAGTTTTCACTTCAGTCTCTTGATGGTCATTTTCACTTATTACTATGTATGGAAGAAAAAGAAAACTCCAAACAGAAGCCAAGGAACAAGAATAAAATCTAAGTTTTTTCCTTTTCCTCCACATTTATTTGGAGAGAGATCTGACATTTATTTAGGTAGGTATATTGAATAATATTAAAACTATATTTTCAAAAAATCTAACATGTATTTTGCCAATGTTTGTGCTACTGTTTTATTGTATGATATGGAAAGTATTAATTTTGTGAAGAATCACTGAAGTCAAGAGCAAGTAGACTATACCTTTCTACCTTGTGAGATTTCTCCCCAGGGTTAGAGTTTCATTTCTATTGAATTTAAGTTTCTTTGTAACATAGACTTCCCAGCAATACCCTTAATACATTTCCTGCTTCAGTAAAAGAGAGATGTTGTAGCTACCCTAACTCCCCTACCACTACTACCCTATTAACAAGAACACAGGCAGGCATAACCTCACTCCGTGAACACAGCCTTACTCACTTGCGGAACCTTACTCCATGAATCCAGCACCATTCACACCTGGCTGTGTCAGGGTTCAGGCAGTTGTCTGGATTCTCAGTTTTTTTTTGTTTTGTTTTGTTTTGAGACAGTCTCATTATGTCAACCTCAGTAGAGTGCAGTGGTGTCACAGCTCATAACCTCAAACTCTTGGGTTTAAGCGATTCTCTTGCTTCAGCCTCCCAAATAACTGGGATTACAGGCACCCACCACAACGCCTGGCTATTTTGTTGTTGTTGCTGTTGTTGCAGTTGTTACTGTTGTTTAGCAGGGTTCAAACCTGCCAGCCTCAGTGGATATGGCCGGAGTAGTAACCACTGAGGCGCAGAACTAGCATTCTCAGTTTTTGATACACTCTTGGCTCAAAGAATCACCAGACCTGCCAAAGCAAGGCAAGCATAAAACAAAGTTTACTGAGGAAGAGAAAGATAGGTTTAAAGAGCCAGAGCAAAAAAGACGTTTACAGAGCAAGATACATTTGCATGGACAATCAACTTGTGACAAGAAAAGGCCCTGAGATGGGTTTTAGACTGTCTGGATTGGCCCATCCTTGTGGTTCAGAGGTTACCATGGAACCACTTTGATGGGCAGTTAATGACCTGTTCATTGGTTCTAAGTAACTTTCCAAAACCTTTTGTACCTGGCCTGGGCTGCCTGGCCAGCAGGCCAAGTATTCCTCCTTTCCCCAGGTGGGGCAGTTGGTTAACCAGGATAATATTAAGTGAGGCAGCACTAAGACAGGGCCACCGTGGCCTTTCTTCCCAAGTGGTCTCAAGTGCTGGAGGCAGTGCCAAGGCAGAGCACTCTGTCAGGGCAGTCTCAGAGGTGGTTTGTCATCTGCCTAACAGGCATCTTTCTCAAACAGCTCACTGAACCCAAACGCTCCTCCTCCATTAGTTCTAGTTTACTCTTATTATCCAAATAGTCTCAACTCAAATCCAATTAAACCAGCATTTACTAGTAGTAAACTAGTTAAGTATGGCACATGGCAAGTGAGTCGTAAATGCTGGTTTAATTGGACTTGAGTTTTTCCAAAGAAAGAAGTAAAATTCTAAAAGAAAACAATACGTATACATAAATTTCTCTATAGAATGGAGAAGCAAGAATCCAATGTACTCGATTGTAACATGAAGGCAGTAGATGAGCTAATACAAGGTGGGGGGAGGAGTGAGGAAATTGGGAGAGTCACGTGCATGAAACACCTCTTGGTGTGGGACACAACTGTAAGAGGGACTTTACCTAACAAAAGCAATCAGTGTAACCTAACTGCAACTTAAGGAGAATAAAGGAGAGTGGGACCAGGAGAACCAGCACTAGGAGTGCAGCCACAGCCGCCCAAGCAGGCAGGAGCGCGAGCGTCAGAGCTGCAGCAGGCACCAGAGTAGCAGGGACCAGCTCCTCACTGCTGGAACAGGCAGCAAAGAAGCAAACCGAGACCGGAGGTCGCTAACTGAGAGTGGCAGATTGATTCGTTCCCCACCATGCGAGGAAGGAGGTCTGTGAATACTGGGACTTGTCACTCCAGGGCAGTACAAGGCCAGCAGGCTGCAGGTCAGATTCCAGCGGCTGCCGTTCTCCAACTCGCCTACACCCCCCGTCACATGGGCAGCATTCTGGGTGTCCCCAAGATGGCCATGATGGATTCTTCAATGCCCAGATGTGCTTGCCGGGCTGACTTAAACCCCTGGCAAGCCTGTCTTGGCGGTGCAGATTAACCAAGACAAGAATTTTGCCTTGTTGGAGTTTCGCTCGGTAGATGAGACTACCCAGGCTGTGGCCTTCGATGGCATTATCTTCCAAGGCCAGTTGCTGAAGATCTGCAAGCCTCACGACTACCAGCCGCTACCCAGCGTGTCAGAGAACCCCTCTGTCCACGTGCCTGGAGTTGCGTCCACCATGGTCCCTGACTCTGCCCACAAGCTGTTCATTGGGGGCTTACCCATTCACCTGCATGATGACCAGGTGAAAGATCTGCTGACGCCATTCGGGCCCCTCAAGGCCTTCAACCTGGTCAAGGACAGCACCCAGGGCTCTTCAAGGGCTGTGCCTTCTGTGAGTTCCTCGACGTCGCCCTGGTGGATTGAGCCATTGCAGGGCTCCATCGGCTGCAGCGGGGATAAGCAGCTGCTGGTCTAGAGGGCAAGTGTGTGGGCCAAGAGCACCATGCTGAGTGCCACCAGTCAGACGCTTGTGCCCCTGTAGGTGCCGAGCCTGATGAGCTCCAGGGTGCAGAGAGGGGGCCCCCCAACGAGGTGCTGTGCCTCCTGAACATGGTGCTGCCCTGAGGAGCTGCAGGATGACAACGAGGATGAGGACATGGTGGAAGACGTGTGAGCCAAGTGCCGCAAGTATGGGCTCCTCAGGTCTGTGGAGATCCCCAGCCTATGGATGGCGTGGAGATGCCTGGCTGCAGAAAGATCTTTGTGGAGCTCACCTGTGTTTGACAGCCAGAAAGCCATGCAGGGCCTGATAGGCCACAAGTTCACCAACAGAGTGGTTCTCACAAAGTACTGTGACCCTGACTCTTACCCACTGGGACTTCTGGTAGAGGCGAGCAGGGGAGTGCGGTGCAGGGCTGGCTGGGGGCTTCTACCCACCAAGGTAATTGGCAGAGGAGTGCCAGCCGAATGACACAGCTGGCAGCAACTGGAATGGCAGCAATTAGTGGTGCGGGGGTTAGGAGGGGACTGGGAAGTGTGCACACAAGCCCACCCAGACACAGAGGGATGGGGAAGGGGGGCACAGGAAAACAGCCTCTCCTTCTCCCTTGGACCCTCTTCTCCTCTTCCCCATGGTAGGAATATAGCGTGTTTATATGTTATGGCCAAATTATTTTGAATTTTGTTGTCTGGCCCTCAGCGCCATGTACATTTTCTAGTAATAAACACTGTTATTTTGGTTTCTGTGTAGTCAGAGTTTCATTATGCAAATACACGTTTGCATACTGTTATGTACTTAAAATGAGATCATCTGATACACTGTTTTATGTTTATTTACCTACAATACTTTGCGCACCTCGTTCCTTGTAAATATATGCAATTAAATGCTTTTAGTTTTAATGATTACCCAGTGTTCTGTTGCCTGGGATATCTGTACTATATTTAAGCAACCCTATATCACTCAATAATTAATTATTTTTATCTTACTGTATTTTTCCTACAATAAAATCTTATGTTCGCAAGTGCCTGTGTACCCATCTACTTAGTTTTTTAGGATTAGCACTCAGAAGTGGAAATATTGGATCTGAAGTTAAAGACTTCATAAATTGAACTAGCTGTCTCCTTGGAGAAGTTACATTCTCTGTCACATTTTATTCACAAAATAATGGTTTTGAATTAATTATTCACTAATACACAACAAAACTTTAAGATACAATGTATTTAAATGTGGGCTCCATTTGGATTTGTCTAGAAATTGGTTTAAAATTCATTTCATATCACAGCCCCAGATATAAATTTTTCTACAATTCCTCCAAAATACCTACAAAGATATTGAAAAGACAAAGATCCAATTAGCAACAAAAATAAAGAGTAACAGAAAACCTGTTGTAAACTCTCTTAGGTAACTGAGCAGCTAATGATAAATTTCTTTGATGACAAATAAGTATTTCTGTTAAATATTTTGTATAATTCATTTCTCTGATACTTCAAAATAACATATTAGAGTATAACTAATATATAAATAGCCCACTTATGCCTAACTTCAGAGGAAAGAATAGTCCTTCCAACCTCTTTAGTACTATGAATCCCAAGTTGTGGATTCATGCTCTATAAAAACTAGAATCTCAAATATTGCTCTCTTGATTTGTTCATACTTCATGTTTGAGATAACAAAAAACTGCCAATCTTTCCTTCCCATATTATTCATCAATAAAAATTTATTGAGCATCTACTATAGATCAACGCTATTTTAGGCACTAGAGAATGTATCAATAAAAAAACACAAAAATTTACTTTGTGGAAGTCTCAATGAAAGGAGATAGAAAATAAAGTAAATAAATGTGTAAAATATTTGTTAAGTATTTTAATAGTGTTAAGTGCTCTTATATGTTAAGACAAAAATAGAGCAGGGAAGAAGGATATGGAATTTTTAAGAAATGTTTAAAATCCAAAGTTAAGTGGCTAGTGAAAGCCTCCCTGAGATGGTGATGTTTGAGTCAAAATATTGAGAAAAAGTAAGCATGGGCTATTAGGCTATGCAGGAGTCCTCAATCTATGACCCATGGGCCACACGTGGCCCACCTAGGACATTTATCCGGCCCACCAGGTGTTTTTGCCACTGCTGCCTGTCCTGCTTAGCCGCCAACTCATCCCGGGGTCCGCAGTCCAGCCCTCCAACGGTCTGAGGGACAGTGAACTGGTCCCCTGTTTAAAAAGTTTGAGGACCCCTAGGGGAAAGAGATTCCAGACACAGAAATAAAAAATTAAATAACTGAAGACAAAAGTAAGAATAATCATCAGGTATCTGACTAAAAAATTATATATATATATACACATATATATATAACAATCTAATTTTATAAAAAGCATATACAGTTGGACAATAAAGTTCCTGAACTTATCCTAGGAAAAGTTCTTTGAAGGGTGAAAGTTGGTGTCAGCACATAGCTTCCCACAGGGAGTACTTCAGAGGTGACCATAGTGATATTCAGCAATGAGGTAGGAATAGTTTGTGTACTTAATTGTCAGAAGTTGTACACAGCCACAATATACATAAATACATGCAAACACACACATATCATGTCATGTATTTATAATGTCTTTGATATACATGTACACACACAGTTAAAAGTATTTTGAAAGAACCTGAAAATAAAAGCAATCTATATTTGTTATTGCTGGAATTTGGTTAATATTTATTTTTCCAAGGTAATTTTCCATGTAATTCATATTTGGTTTTAAAAATAGAAGAAAAAAAGTTTTCATTTGAATCATCTGAAAAGGGAGAATTAAAAAGATATAGCTCTAATATCACTTTGCTTCTAAAAATATATCAACTCAGGCACTCACTGTTTTGAAAATGGCAGCATGGCAAAACTCCAGGACACTGCTTGTAATATATATTATTGCTTCTTGCCCATAGCAAGAAGAATTCTCCATGTGGTCAAAAACAAGATAGCACTGTTAGTTTTTATGTTTTACTTCTTTACTTGAAATAAAAGCTAAAAATAATTTGCTGTGAGCATTTTCCTTACAAGTTTTTTTTTTGTTTGTTTGTTTGGGTTCTGTTTGTTTGTTTGTTTTGTTTTGTTTTTGGCTAGATTTGTATGGGCATCTGGTTTTTGTTCATCTGTTTTTGAAAAATGGTTCTCCACAAAATTACCTTTTTTCCTCATCATTTGTCTGTGTGTGTGTGCGCACGCATGTGCATGCGTGCATGTGTTTTACAATCCTCATATTACAATATCCACATTTTGTGGCTAGGATTGACCTGTGAGAGTAGGTGACCCATGAGAGTGTTGGACATGAAACGTATTTCCTTGTGCTTGGCCCAGGAATGCTGCCTATTCTATACCATGGCCTCTTTACATTTAAATGTCTATTACAAAGGAGTTTGTAAATTCCTTCCCATAAGAGGTTGTGTCTGATTTGTCTATTTTATCCCAACAGCTACCATACATTCTCCTTGTAATGTGTGCTTAATTGTAGTTGTTTAAAAAACTAATGTATTGGTGCCTGCATTTTATTATGATATATAGAAGCCTACAATAAGACAATCATTCTATCATCACTGTAAAAGCACAACTTTCTTATTGATAAATTCTCAAAGAAGGAAGGGTCAGAAAATAATAGAAAAATGACCTATTTTCCCATGATTTTTGATCTACTTTTTCATTTCTAAAAGAACAACAAAACAGGCTTAATACGCTCTTTTAGTGTTGTTGTTGGTAGAGAGTCTCACTTTATCACCCTCGGTAGAGTGCTGTGGGGTCACAGCTCCCAGCAACCTCCAACTCTTGGGCTTAGGCAATTCTCTTGCCTCAGCCTCCTGAGTAGCTAGGACCACAGGTGCCTGCCAGAATGTCTGGCTATTTTTCTGTTCCAGTTTGGCCGGTGCTGGGTTCAATCCTGCCACCCTCAGTATATGGGGTGGGTGCCTTACACTACCTTATTAGGAAAACTTAATTTGATTCATTTTGTTCTCTCTTTCCCTTGACTTTTGTTTGTTTTCTGAGTTTTGGGTCAGTTTTATTTTGAAGTTCTCTCTCAAAAATGGGTAAGGAATAAGAAGAAAGTCAGTTATTACACCTGTCTTGAGAGGCTCTGAGTCTATGTGAAGAAAGAGATGAGGCAAGAAGAAATATGACAGATGCTGTGGGCATTTGAGTTTTGTAAGATAAATGGCTCTTGTGGAGAAATATTGGACAATGCTATTTATAATTATTAATATGAATCAGATTAACAATAATTCTCACAAACTTGGCATGCTTAACTAGGAGCTTGAAATTCATTCTATAACCAGTAAATGAACACTAGTACCATTTGAAATGTTAAGTGTAACTATCATACATATGTTTCAGAAAGGTCTTAACAGCATGGCGATATGAGAAACGTAGGACTTAGATGTGAAAAAATGGATGTTATCATAAATCCTAATTTGCAATATATAGGAGGACAAAGATTTTTCAATTGAAAAATGACTAGGAATTTTGTTAATAGAGGCTAGATCACCTTATATCTCAGGATTAATAGTTTGTTTTGTTCACTTTTTTTTCTTTTCTCATCTTAATATGGAAATGCTAATAGCATCTACCTCCTAAGATGTTTTTTGAGGGTTAAAAATTTCCCAACATAGTAAACACTTAACAATAAAAGTAAAATCATAAAGCCATTGTAATAGACCCAGTAGAAATAATAAAAAGCTAATATAATTTCAGCTCCTAGGAGTCTGAAGATAAAAAATAAATTGAGGATTTTTAAAAAAGTGCTTGTTATTGAAAATAAGGCAAAAATCTGTCATAAACAAAGGGTTAATAGTTCAATGAGAGTGACAGTAACAGTGACTGGGGAGGGGACTGCAATCAGTAAAGCCGGCTCAACTTCTACTGAGGGTCCCCACCCTTGATTACTATGAGCAGAAATCCCTAACTTTATACACATTTCCAAAGAGAAAAAAACTTTTTTTGAGACAGAGTCTCACTCTGCTGCCCTCGGTAGAGTGGTGTGGCATCGTTGTTCAGCAATCCTCTTGCTTCATTCTCCCAAATAGCTGGGATTATAGGCACCCGCCACAACTCCTAGATAGTTTTGTCTGTTTTTAGTAGACGTGGGGTCTCGTTTTTGCTCAAATTGCTCTCTCACTATAAGCTAAAATAGTCCACCAACATAGGCCTTCTAGAGTGCCAGGATTACAGGCATGAGACCCCATTCCTGGCCTCAAAGTGAATTTTTTAAAGCACAGAAGGATGCAAAGTGAATACGTAAGTACCAAAGGAAATTCACTTAGAGTATTGTCTAAATTAAGCATTTCGTCATTTTCTTTGGTTTTGTGATTGCACCAGTCTAATTATTTTATTAAAAGTTCAGCATTATTTTCTAACTCCTTAGGATGAGAAATTCACAAGGCAATTCACAGGTATTAGAGAAGCTCTCATTGAAGCTGTTGGGAGGAAGATAATGGGTTCTGTTTCTGCCACAAATTTTTAAAAGATAGGAATTGTTCCTCCATATTGTGATGGCTAATGAAGACCTTGGTTTCTCCAAATACTGGCCTTGTAAAAAGGAGATTGTGCAATTTGTTCCCAGGTCCTCCTGCTGGACTGCACAGTGCTCACTCCTCCCCATGGACCAAGTGACCCTGTGACTCCACAGGGAATGTTTGAGATGGGCCCAAGGAAGTTATGAGTGATTACAAACAGATCACAACTTTTTAGTGGATGTACTGAGCAATTCCACTTCAGCAGCCTGTGTTGTCCACATTTCAAGAGTCCAGCCACTGCATGTCCCGATTTGCTTTCTGCTCCTTGGCATATTTTCAGAGCACAAAATTATAAAAAGTGCATGTCTTTTAAACGAGTAAAACCTAAGATGACTTGTCATATCAGTATCTATCCTTTATCATCCCAGATACAAGATTGTAGCTTTCTCTAGCTTTCACCTTGCAAGTCATGCCATGGGTGAAAAGAAGCACAGATATGATATTTTTTCTATGCAAATTTAAACTCTAGTTTGTACTTTGAGAGTGCATGTTGTATTCTAATAAAGAATAATTATTGGATAATTATATAGTGGGCAGCTACATGTATTAGCATGCAGCTTTCATTCAGTCATGTTATTTTCCTTTGATTTTAGGGACATATTCTTGGTATTTAATGTCATTAGTATATCAGAATGATCAAAAAAAGCACAATACATTACATTATTTTTGTTTGTATAACTGTTACCTCATTGACAATTTAAATTATTTTTATTTCTATTAGCCTGCATTCCCTTGATTTTACAGCTATACCATATAACCTCAAAGTTTAGATACTTAAAACATCTTTTCCCATGCTGGAACAAGTCCATAAAATTATATTAATTGATGATCTTCAACTTAACACTTGACCCAAATAACCTTGATACAATATTCAGATGACAATTAAACTCATATGCTTACTACCTACATTAGTTTTAAAATTAAAAAGTTTAAAAGTTGCTGGTATTACTGTCATTTACAGAAATAATTGATTTCTCCTAGTGGAGGAGAGTAGCAGGAAGAGGCATCATCTTAAAGGAGAAACTAAAGGCCTAGTAGCATTTTTCTATTAGGAATACAAATCAGAGATTGTAATATCTATTGATATTGGTACGCCACATAAAACTCTGTAATATAAATTTAACATTTATAATTTTTTTTATCATCCAAAGTGTACTAACTCGGATGATATACAAATTTTATATATATTTCTCAAGAAATCTGGATTTTTTTTTCTTTTAAGAAGTTCGACTAGCCATAACAAGAAAGAAAAAAGGAAAAGAGAAAAAGAAAGATTTGAGGTAGTGAAAGAAAACCAAATAAAATACAAAGAAAAAAATTAAAATAGGATAGGAATAGATTTAAGGAGAAAACAAAGGCTAATACTTAAGAGACTACATCTGTGGGTGAAGTGAGCTAAAAGCAGGGGATGTTGCTCTGCTCTGTAATAACAAATGAGAATCCTGAAATGGGGTGAATTGCCTAAAGATGCATTCTTTGTGAGAAGAGGAGCCTAGATTTTAATGCAGTCCTAAGTCCAAAATTCAAACTTGCCATTCCTGTTAAATTTCAAACAATCATTTAAATTAACTGATAGAATTATATTACAATAAATTGTGTATTTGTTGTTTTATATAAAACTGATTTCCATATTAAAGGACCCATCAGGTAAATACTCTTAGAACTGATTTTTTTTGTCACAGAAATAAAATAACATTTTCTTAATTTGCTGTACCCTGGAACAAGAAACAAGTGCCACAGAGTTTATATCACTGAAGGAATAAAATTTATATATGCCCAAGGTGCTCAAATGTAATCAACCTAATTTTATAAACAGAAGAATTGATGAATGAAAGAGTGAAAAAAAGAAGAAGGAAGAAATAAAATTTTTTAAAATTTTACTTTGGTTCTTATATCTAAAATATTTTGTGTAGTATATTAACATTTCTTTCAATGAGCAACAATTGGTAATTACCTGGAGCATGTTCTTATGAATGGTGCTATCCATCCTCCACAGGATAAGGTTTGTACATGTTCATCACACTTCTGTATATGGATATGTATTCATAGCTGTTTAATTGTGTTTCTCTGTGCCTTCATTCATTCATTTTTTTTCAAATAGCAAACATTGACCAACCAAATTTATATATTGGGTATGTAATGTATGTAGCTCCAGAATGAAGGAATAGAAAGCTGAATAATAGATCATCTCTACCTTTCAATAAATCATAGTCTAGTATCGTTAAAGGCAAATATAAAATATAGAATATAGCATATTTTAGATGGCATATTGATGCAACACATAAATATGTGTATAATTGACATCAAGTAGCAGTTTTCTCTGTTATGTAAAATACAATTATAATATTTTATAGAATTTTAGATTTATTAAAGACACTCTACTTCCTGAACCAATTTTTAGAGCATTACCTGCTTAAAGCTTCTCACCCTGAGTCTAAGAAAGTAATCTAACCCTAGGCTTAGGAAAAATATGTGTGCAACTTTTGTCATAAGCTTTCAAATGTTTCTGTGTGCAACATGTTCTTATAAATGTTAAACAAATCTGGTGAGAGTTTTGTTACTAATTATTAATAACATTTATACTAGATAGACACATTTGGTAACTCATACTAAAACATGATTTTACAAATTTTTCTCATTTTATCTTAGGTTACCTTTTGTTTTTGGATTGTGTATTTACTTTTTAAACAATTAAATTATTTTAATTTTTTAATTTTTTTTTTTTTGAGACATAATCCCACTCTGTTGCCCTGGGTAGGTGATACCATGGTGTCAGAGCTTACAACTACTCCAAACTCTTAGGCTCAATCTATCCTCTTGCCTCAGCCTCCCCAGAAGCTGGGACAACCTGTGCTTTCCAAAATTCCCCACTTTTTTTGTATTTTTATTAGAGATGAGGTCTCACACTTGCTCGGGGTGGTCTCAGAGTCCTGCACTCAGCCGTCTACCTTCCTTGGCCTCCCAGAGAGCTAGGATTACAGGTGCAAGCCACCAGGCTTGGCTTAAGCAATTAAAAATTTTTTTTAAAAAATCTGAAAGTTCATGTCCTATATTTTGAGGAAGGCTGAATAGCAGTAATTGGGTAATTGATGCTGATGTTATACAAGGTTCCTTAATCAATTACAAATTCTTCGCTTCTGGAGAGCTTTGGTGTTACTTTTCAGTGCATGTGTAGGAATCATTATGAAAACTTACAACATGAATAAGGACTAGGCTGAAGAACCAGAGAGCAGATAGCCATTTGTATATCCAATTCATTTTCCCGTGATTCAAACTCTAAAGTAAACAAGTGACTAGAATCAGTATTTCAGTGCATGAGCACAGCAACTGAAAATGAATTTAGTGTCTTTAAAGAATTAGATGTTGCCCTAATAAAGGCACTTCTAGTAACACCTCTAAATATGCTACCATTGTCGCAAATTTGAACAGGATGAATATATCCTGAGCAGTACTTAGTCACCTAATATACTTACAAGATACTGCAGGCTGTCCCACCACAGTTTCAGTTTTCATTACCCTACATCTGAGGAAACCTAAGAATTAGAAAGGACCTTTGCTGAGTTTCTATAGAAAATGTCTTTATTGTTTACTCCTATTCTGTCCTAATAATAATATAATATTTAGGCAGCAAGATATTCCCTTTATCTGATTGGTATTAAACATTTAAATCCCTGCTTTTTTATGTTTTTTAAACTAAATTTAGAATTGGCTTTCATCTTGAGATCTTTTGCTGGTATTGCATGCATTTGATTTTTCTTTCTTCTTTTAGCTATAGAATTCTAACCTAACCTACTACATGTCTAATGTAATAACCTACTTATATGTCTTCAATTGCATCCATCATAATACTTCATCCTCTTCATCCTGATTTTATGATTATTTCTTTTCCTTTTCAGTTGATACATGTAGTACATTCTGTTAAGTACAAACTCTAAAAAATACCTAATCCTTGCTCATCAGCATTTAATAAAATTCCCTGGAGACTATCTAGATGGTGAATTGCTCCATTCCTAGAGATTTCATGTTTTCAAATTTATTCAGTCATCATTTAACGTTTCAGTGGCCATTTCTGCTCAAGCAGGATTTCATAGAGTTTTATCTTTAAATATTTCTAATTTAAAGCACCAAACTTAACAAACTTCTTTTTATAGATAATTTCTTGGTAAATTTCATCTTTTCTGTTTGTCCTGTTTAGTAAGGTGAAGTGGGGGTCCCTCTCTGGAGGTTTTGTGTCCTTCTCTGGAGTGTTAGCCATCAGGGGAGTGGCGAGTGCCTCAGGAGCTTATGGAACAGCTGTTCCGTTTGACCTTGTGATTGCCTCTGTTACAGGCAGTGCTGAACAATCTTTGTGTGCAGTGGAGGATTGCTCCCTAGCTCACTGTTGGAAGCACAAGTTGGGAACTGTATGTGCCCCTCTCCTTAGCAGCTGTTGTTGTAATGGATTGCTCTGTCCAAGGCCACCCAGTGAAGGTGGCATTGGCAGCTCAGTGACTACTTAGACAGTGGTCAGGGATGACCAGACTGTGGGAATCTGCATGAACAGAGTCCAGAAGTAATGATGGCTCAGGACTGGGGGATCTAGAGCATAAAAATGGACAACGGGAGGTTCTACTGACCTAGCATTCGATAGTGGAGACTCGGGGTGGGGTCCTGGTGCCCTGGCACAACTCTGAAATCTTGGGGGTAGAATCTCAGGCCTGGCAGAATCCCTAGCACTACAGGCGCAGAGTCTTGGGTTTCAGCACAGCAGGAGCTTCAAAACTGAATCTGAAGATTACAGGGACAAAGCTGTGGTGTGATCATGGAGACTGCTTATACTGGTCATGCTGGTAGGACTTTGTCTCAGTGCTCAGGGTCCACAGAGGCAGGAGGAGGGTGCTGGGAAGCTGAAGTTCTCCTCACCACTGCTTAGGTCCCCTGAAGGAGTTCCTTAAGGCTTCTCAGATCATGCCTATGGCTTCTGATGATCCTTCTCTGCTCAGATCCTAATTGCAGGGGCGATGTGCTCACTCTGAGTAACAGGGCACGGCATGTAGGATCATGTGTCCTGAATATTTTAACTTTTTAATTAAGAGCCTAGTACTCTCCTGGACATAAGAAAGTAAGGAAAAGTATTTTTTCTTATTTCTTCATTGAATTAGAAGAATTATGGAATTGTCTTCTAAAACATTGTTAAATAATAACCCCACATTCTATTTCTACCACTTATCCATAGAGATTCTTTGGGCAATCATTTAAAGATGAACTTCTGCATTTCAGACAGTAGGTAATTTCTACTCATATAGTTATTATAGAATTTGAATGCAAGTATTTTTTGTGTGAACTTAACTATCCTTGGCTCTGGCACACGGATTAGCAAATTTTTATTAAATATGATACTAAATTTCAGATGAAAGTTGTGTCAGGAAATTTTTGAAGTATGTCATAAAAATTAAGCATTTGTATGTGTACATGAAGTAATTTTACCTAAGAAGATTATAAAGCAATAATAGTTGAAAATAGTTTTAAGGGAAAATTAAACAGAGCAGGTAAATAGATATTAAATATGTGCCCCAAAATGCAACAAAATTTTTTGCATTTTACAGTGCTGCTGTCTGCAAGCAAAGGGGTCATAGAAGGTGCCGGAGGCTACATAGAGTGCAGAGCTTTCAAGTGAGGAACATCATGTATATTTAGTTATGTTCTCAACACCAAAAGAGTGAAATTGGAGAGTTAATCAGAAAAATTTTGCATGTAGTATTTAGTTTTTCTAATTTTCTTCACTAACTAAAACTAATTTTGCATAAATCTGCTGCATAACATATAATCACATTTTTCTTTCTTATTGAATGAGGTTTTGGGAGCATGGAAACATTCATGATACCATGCCCAACTTTTCCAAGACTTCTTTAATCCCTTTGTACCATTGTTTTTCCTGTATAGATAAAGAAAAGGTTATATTAAAATATTTTTCTTTCCAAATGCCTCCATCATCATGGTTAATAAGGGCAGCCTTGCATATATATATATGAGAGGGGAAATTCAATTTCAAATAGCTTTAACGTTCATCTTTGAATTCCACTATAGTCGCAAGAGTCCATGACCTTTAAATATGATGAAAAGTGGGAGCAGATATTAATCTTATTATTTTATTTTGAAGTCCTCCCAAAGTGGGTGACTCTAGGTCACATTTCTGCAAAGTGATAAGAGCAGTTCATGTAAATTGATCATTGTTATAATGAAATACAATACCTAAAAATGTTAATGTATCATCAGTATTTTATATCTAATTTAATTTCCTTTATAATAATCACTCTACTACTTCAGAACTATCATTATTTTGGACAGTTTAATAATATATCTTATGGTTGTGCTATAAAATATAATAACTTCTATTTTAAAGATTGTATTTTGTCCCCTTACAAATGCAGAACTTACTTTGACATTCTAAATGTGTTTATTGTGCTTCCTAGTAACATCCGTACACTACAGCCTATATGCAAGGATATTTCCCTATACTACAGAAATGATAATTGGAACAAAACTATTGTAGCTATGCAAGAATTGACAAATTGTTAATGAATTTACTAACTATGTGTTTCATATAGTAACACTCAGATGAGAAGTAATTACAAAACATAAATAAATAAACTCCACATACTGTGTAAAAGAACTTCTACCCAGGTTATTTAACCTTTTTAACAATAATAGTTGGCATGTAAGAATAAAAATGATTAAATAACATTTGGTATAAGAACAAAGTCTACTGGAATATAAAAATAATTTATCTCAAATAAGTCTTAAAGTATGATATATGGATTACTTTCATCACATTCATTTAGTTAAAATGTAGATTCTTGCATTCCTGGCCACAACCCCAAACCATCTTAAGAATTCTTTGGAATATGGAACCTTGGAATCTAATTTTTTTTAATCACTTTGTTAATCTTTATTCTAGTCCAAAACATAAAGAATATGTCATTAAATACATGTAATTAAGAGCTATTTGTACATACAGCTATTATGGAAGTGGAATAGTAACATTAAGAAAACAATGTAGTAGGGCGCTGCCTGTGGCTCAGTGGGTAGGGTGGTGGTCCCATATACTGAGGGTGGCAGGTTTGAAGCTGGCCCTGTCCTAACTGCAACAAAAAATAGCCAGGCATTGTGGCAGGCGCCTATCATCCCAGCTCCTTGGGAGGCTGAGGCAAGAGAATCACCTAAGCCCAGGAGTTGGAGGTTGTTGTGAGCTGTGACATCACAACACTCTACTGAGGGCAATTAAGTGAGAGAAAGAAAGAAAGAGAGAGAAGAGAGGAGAGGAGAAGAAGGGGGTGGGGGAGAGGGAGAAGGAGAGGGAGAGAAGAGGAGAGGAGGAAATAAGAAAACGATGTAGTAGTAAGTAATCTTTCTAATATCAATAGCATAGGAAAGAAGGGAAGATGACAAAGAATGATAAATCTGTAACCCTTTACCAGGTAGCTGTTGCCTGCAGGAAGAAAGTGCTAAGAGAAGTATCTTCATTTGATGATGAAGGACAGAGAGATGAATGATTATTTGACTAAATAAATAGGAATCTATGTCTCTGTATCTGTCTATCCCTGATCCTACAATACTGTTAAAATTCATGAACATGTTTAACAATTTAAATAATATAAAATAGTATAGTGATAAACACATAAGTTGAAGCTGATTTTCATTACCTAAAGGTTAAGGGAATTGGGAATCAACTGAAGAGTAGTTTCTAAATGATTCATAACAGGTGTTTGTGTTGGTGAGAAAAATAAATTGCTTGGATGGGCCATGAAAGACTAACTTTAAAATTGTCCCTGGATGAATAACAGGGAGCAGTGGATTGCAACGGTACAGATTTCAGATTTCCAGAGCATGGACTATGGATTTTGCTTAAGGAATGATGAAAAAATACAGGTACAGAGAAATTATAATCAGCATGGTTATGCAAATAATTCAGTGGAAAATTGGACAGGAAATTTTGACGATCTGAACACATTTCCTATTTTTAAATACTTTTTCATTATTGGCTTTGATCACTGTAATCTACTCATGGGTAGAGACTGAAGATTTATGAATTTCTATAAAGATGGTGAAAATACTTGGTCTTAAACCAACCATTAGAAGAACTTGTGGAGCAGCAAATGCCTAAGTTGTAATTTTGTAAGTAGGCAACCAGAATAATGACTATTTGATTTAATGTCTCAAAGAGATTTTTAAGATTGAGACAAGTGCAGAACAGTGGAACATATTTTACCTTTGGCCATAAAATATTATAAGGAGTACAGGGAGAATTGCAAGGTGATCATCAACTGATTAAGGTGTATAACTGCTAAAATTAATTATTTCTTCAGGAGAGTCTTTGAGAGCTTTTTCTGCTATGGAATAAGTAAAATATTCCCGAAGATTAGAAATTTAAAGGTCCTTCTCACAATTCCAAAGGAAAGAGAATTATGACCACTAGCAGGTGACTTCTTTCATCTATCATAAATAGTGGTATAAATTATACCACATTATTACCAAATATCACCTGTCATACTCAAACAATTTGAGAGTTTGTAATAAGAATCACACTATCCTTATCTTCTTTGTGCAAAAATCTCTGTGTGTTAATATGGAACTCTAAAGGCATGTTTTTCATAATTTTCTATTTTATTTAATATACATAATGTTCATGTCACAAATTAATAATGTCAATCTGCATTCAATTCTTTAATTCTTCAGCAAGTCAAGTTTCTGACTTCCAAGCATTTTAGTGTAATGATGATTCCCAAAGGTTTTTAGCTATCATAACACAACATAATATACTTTGGGTCACTCCTTTTATTGAACCATGATTTCATCTGTACTTTTTTTAATGAGGTAATATAAAGAGTAAATTTTGATAATTTAATCAATAATTCAATATAATTGCACACATTCAGCCTTGTACACATCAGCTTTATAATAAAATTACTGAACAGTCAGTAATTAGTTTTTCACTAGAGCATGGAAAACATTCTCAGTGATCAATTAGATCAACAGATGTAAAGCAACATAATACAAAAAGAGTTTCACAATCATCAGAATTCACTCTGAGGACATGTTTGCAAAATCCTAAACATCTGATTTTGAATTATATGTGGACTATGTAAACAATTATAATTTGTGAAGAACTATAACAATTTTCTAGATTATTTATCTGTAAAATCCACAATGATAAAGAACAAAAATTATTTTAAAAAATCAATCATGGCTTGGCGCCTGTGGCTCAATTGGCTAAGGCACCAGCCACATACACCTAAAGTGGCGAGTTTGAATCCCCAGCCTGGGCCCACCAAACAACAATGATGGCTGGAACCAAAAAATGGCCGGGCATTGTGGCGGGCGCCCGTGGTCCCAGCTACTTGGGAGGCAGAGGCAGGAGACTCTCTTGAGCCCAGGAGTTGGAGGTTGCTGTGAGCAGTGAAGCCATGGCACTCTACCCAGAGGGATAGCTTGAGGCTCCATCTCAAAAAATAAAAAAATAAAAAAATAAAAAAAACAATCATTTTATTGATTGTTAACTTTATCTTAATTATTAAAAATATACTCATCCCATCTACTCCCTTCAATAATATAGACAGTCATAGACCTGGCCTAAAAATATATTTATTAATTGTAATGAACTACTTGTAGGTTGGTTTATAATAAATGTGATACATAGAAAATTATTTAATATGGAAGCTTTTTATGAGGCAACTGAACAAAAAGCTGGGCTGATGCATGAGTGATTACCTGAATCATAACATAAATAATGATATTAATTTTCATTTAAGTCATACTCCATATTCATAGTATTGAATTTATCATTATTAATCCAATAACTATTATTTGACATTATTGGCAATTATATTTAATATATGCTCTTTTGAAACAAACTTTTTTATGTTCATGATTTAACTTTATCGATAGTGATGATTTTATGAGAATCTGCCCATGTTGTAGGACTTCCAATACTGTCTTTACATATATCACAGATCATCCACATGGCATCGTAGAAACCTAGTTCAGCAAACAGCACCAGCTATCAGAATTGGCTGTGGCAGAATTGGCAGAGACATTGAAATTGCTGTTATTTAGTTATTTAGTTTGGCCCACTATGCCCAGAGAAATCCACTTGGAATGATTCTGGAAGCTATTCTTTCACTGTGTACAACTATCCTTGATATGGTGATATTTGACAGTCATTTTAAATAAGAACTGGTGCCAATTAAATTGTTTTTCTGTGGATTTCCTCTAACAGATGCACAGAGGCATCCTGTGTTAGCCAACGAATATTGTTTATACTTAGCTCAGACTATCCCAGCATTGATTTGGATGCAGCCAGCATATTACATAGTTGTGGTTTATGCTTAAAGAATAGATTTTAATCAGATCTATTATTCTTATTCTTCACTATTTTTCATCATAGTAGCATAGTTATCTATACAGGGAAAACAGCTTCTCCCAATAAAAACTTGGGCGCATTCTCTTGACTTCATGGTAATGGAAGTATTATTTAAAATAGGACAGGGTTGTATTTTCTTATGTCTGATTAGGAGAGGAAAAATTCCTAGCTTGAACTAGGACACAAATGACCATTTTCTGTTTTGGTAGTTAGTTCCACTTTGGCCTACAACCAGTAAAAAAACAAAATCACAGAAAGTTAATAAAGAAGGATTTGATTAATATGAAACTCAATTTTTTTAAGTGTCTACTTAAAATTCTCATTAATTCTCAAATGAATTTCCTCTTCATAATCAATAGTTCAATATTGGTATAAATTGCACCAAATTTAACACAAAATGAGAAAAAAATTCTGTAAACCTAAATTTTAAAAAGTATTTCAACAAGTACAATTGAAGCTATTCGTGTAACATTTCACTTGGTTGAAGTGATTGCATTAGCAGACTTACGGGTTCTGCTATTCACCAGTCTTGTTTATTGTTTGTATCTTTTTAGATGTTCCACCAACTGGTCAGGCACACAGTGTGAGAGGCCAGCCCCAAAGAGCAGCAAGTCTGATCATATCAGCACAAGTAAGTTTAATATTGTGGGTGGTCTGCATAGTATAGAAATTATTTTTTTTATGTCATTACTGAAGTACTTGAGTCTTAGAAAATGTTTTTTATGGAATTTTTCAAGAGATCCACTACAATCCAGGTGTTCTTGAAAAACGGAGCCCTGACTTCTCATTTATAAGATGAGATTGACAAAAACTAGTATTTAAATTGGTGGGACCACACCTATGGTGCATCTTACAAGGGTACATGTGAAATTTACTAAATATAGAATATAAATGTCTTAACACAATAACTAAGAAAATGCTGTGAAAATCTATGTTAACCAGTTCAATGAAAATATTTCAAAATGTATATAAAGCCAGCACATTGTACCCCGTAATTGCATTAATGTACACAGCTATGATTTAATAAAAAAAAAAAAAAACAGTATTTATGTGCTGTTGTGGGCAGTGAGAGTTCATCTCGAACTTGGGCAATTTTCAGAATACACATCTGCCAACCTAGCATAAGCTTTTCTCTAGGAAATATCCCTCACCTGCAAAGCCTGAAGATATCACAATGGATTGAGAAAGCTCCAGGAAGAAAAATAATTCCTTGTTATAATTATAGCAGAGTGTATTGTTTTGAAATGTATTTCAATGTGCTGTGGAACAAACAGACTCCATCAGTTATTCGTAAAGAAAAATAAATTAACAAACAATTTTTTATACAGCTCATAGTCGACTTACTGCTCCTTTGTCCTTAAAGCTCTGGTTTTGAAGTATATGAAAATATAGATCATTTTTGCAAGCTTTTTTTTTTGTTCATCTATAGATGTAGATCAGATCTATCTACATCATCTTAGTGTATCTGTTTATATTTTCTGACAACTTTAAGTGCCATTATAAAAATCTTCAAAATAAAACTATGAAATAAAATTTTCCACTTTATGCATATTTTCATTCATTTGACCATGTTTGATGAGTGGGTGAATACATAGTTGAAGAGGGAAAATAATATCCCCGAATGATCGATAGTTATGTTAAGCGATTTTTCCCTCATCCTTCATTGCTGGTGAAAAAGATTTCATGAAAACAAACAAAAGCATACTACTTCAAAATTTGTAAAAAAGGAAAGATACTATCAAAGTCTAAAGAATATGATATTTATACCCTAGAAGCAATCCCCAAATGTTTGCTGATCTGTTTGTTGCCTCAAAATTGTTACTATGTCATTGCTTAAGATGGTTCAAGCAACATTGTCCATATTTCCAACATTTAGAGATTAATTGGGTTAATAAGCATGAATATCTTTAAAAATGACAAATAAGTCTAGAATATGTAGTCCATAGACATAAATATTTGAATCTGGAGAGGTGAAGTGAATGATTCATGGTTACGGAATATTTTGAGTTTACTTTAGAATTTGCGTACTGTGCTTGGGTCAGGGAAAGTAGAAGTCCTCAAGGAAGGTATGGCATATAATTGTAGGAATAAAATCCAGGGATTAGGGAAATTGTTCATAAAAGGTTAGAGGTGGAGGCTCAGCACCTGTGGCTCAAGCGGCTAAGGCATCAGCCACATACACCTAAGGTGGCGGGTTCGAATCCAGCCCAGGCCCACCAAACAACAATGACGGCTGCAACCAAAAATAGCTGGGTGTTGTGGCAGGCGCCTGTGGTCCAGCTACGTGGGAGGCTGAAAGAGGAGACTCGCTTGAGCCCAGGAGTTGGAGGTTACTGTGAGCAGTGAAGCCACAGCACTCTACCCAGGGGGACAGCTTGAGGCTCCGTCTCAAAAAAAAAAAAAAAAAAAGAATTTACTTTCTCTCACATTACTATGTTCCAGCGCAATGGAAGTTCAACACAATCCAAGGATAGCTTATTAGTTCCTAGTTCCTAAATTACATTTTTCTCAGAAGTACTTAATTAGAAGTAGTTAACTGTTAAATAATTCACTTTTAAAACAAGTTAATTTAAAACATTACTACCCTCCTTTGGAAATTTCTGGACTAGAACCATCAATACAGTAACCAAATTTCAATGAGCAATGAGATAAGAGGAAGCACTCCACAAATACTGAAATGAATAGTGGCTATGTAAAGATATAATATTTAGTATTCTGGCATCCAAAGCATTACTGTTCTATTTACAGAATGTTTCTGTGAACTTAAAACCCAAATTTAAAAGTTTAAAAACCATAATAAGTTTAAGAAGAAATCAAACAGACTAGGGACAGAAGACAACATATAAACTTATTAATGTTCTCTAACAAAAAGGGAATATGATGGCTGGAAGAATCAACATTGTTAAAATGTCCATACTACCCAAAGCAATCCCTATTAAAGCACCACAATTGTTAATTGCCTTACAATTTTAATGCAATCCCTATTAATGCACCACTGTCATACTTTAAAGACCTGAAAAAAATAATACTTTGGTTTTTTTTTTGTTTGTTTGTTTGTTTTTATTTTTTTTTTTTTGAGACGGAGCCTCAAGCTATCCCCCTGGGTAGAGTGCCATGGCATCACAGCTCATAGCAACCTCCAACTCCTGGGCTCAAGCGAGTCTCCTGCCTCCGCCTCCCAAGTAGCTGGGACCACAG